>CAMGYJ010000009.1:47458826-47700431 GCA_946122785.1 Linum tenue | reverse complement strand
TTCTTGCAAATTTCAACTCTATGGCTTTCTTCTCGGTTCATATGATTCCAACGCAACCTTCCTTCCACTCATTGACCATTGGTGCAATGAGATATTTCACTTTAAACCGAACTTTTTCATGAGCCCACAAGCCTATTTGGTGAAAAATGAAATTTCTTTAGAAACCTTTTTCTTGCAAATTCCAAATCTATGGCGTTCTTCTTGGTCATACGATTCCAACGCAACTTCCCTTCCACTCATTGACCATCGGTGCAATTAAATATTTCAATTTAAACCGAACTTTTCGTAAGCCCACACAAGCCTTTTGGTGAAAAATGAAATTTCTATAGAGACATTTTTTCTTGCAAATTCCAACTCTATGGCGTTCCTCACGGTCAAACGATTCCAACGCAACCTCCCTTCCCCTCATTGGCCATCTGTGCAATGAGATATTTCACTTTAAACCGAACTTTTCGTGAGCCCACAAGCCTATTTGGTGAAAAATGAAATTTCTTTAGAGACCTTTTTTCTTGAAAATTCCAACTCTATGGCGTTCTTCTCGGTCATATGATTCCAACACAACCTTCCTTCCACTCATTGACCATTGGTGCAATGAGATATTTCACTTTAAACCGAAACTTTTCGTGAGCCCACAAGCCTATTTTGTGAAAAATGAAATTTTTTTAGAAACCTTTTTTCTTGAAAATTCCAACTCTATGGCGTTCTTCTTGTTCATACGATTCCAACGCAACTTCCCTTCCACTCATTGACCATCGGTGCAATTAAATATTTCAATTTAAACCGAACTTTTCGTAAGCCCACAAGCCTATTTGGTGAAAAAAAGAAATTTCTTTAGAGACCTTTTTTCTTGCAAATTCCAACTCTATGGCGTTCCTCACGGTCAAACGATTCCAACGCAACCTCCCTTCCCCTCATTGGCCATCGGTGCAATGAGATATTTCACTTTAAACCGAACTTTTCGTGAGCCCACAAGCCTATTTGGTGAAAAAATGAAATTTCTTTAGAGACCTTTTTTCTTGCAAAATCCAACTCTATGGCGTTCTTCTCGGTCAAATGATTCCAACGCAACCTTCCTTCCACTCATTGACCATTGGTGCAATGAGATATTTCACTTTAAACAGAACTTTTCATGAGCCCACAAGCCTATTTGGTGAAAAATGAAATTTCTTTAGAAACATTTTTTCTTGCAAATTCCAACTCTATGGCGTTCTTCTTGGTCATACGATTCCAACGCAACTTCCCTTCCACTCATTGACCATCGGTGCAATTAAATATTTCAATTTAAACCGAACTTTTCGTAAGCGCACAAGCCTTTTTGGTGAAAAAATGAAATTTCTTTAGAGACATTTTTTCTTGCAAATTCCAACTCTATGGCGTTCCCCTCGGTCAAATGATTCCAACGCAACCTCCCTTCGATTTATTGAACACCGGTACAATGAGATATTTCACTTTAAACCGAACTTTTCGTCAGCCCACAAGCCTATTTGGTGAAAAAATGAAATTTCTTTAGAGACTTTTTTCTTGCAAATTCCAACTCTATGGCGTTCCTCTCGGTCATATGATTCCAACGCAACCTCCCTTTGACTCATTGACCACCAGTACAATGAGATATTTCACTTTAAACCGAACTTTTCGTAAGCCCACACAAGCCTTTTTGGTGAAAAAATGAAATTTCTTTAGAGACTTTATTTCTTGCAAATTCCTACTCTATGGCGTTCTTCTTGGTCATACGATTCGAACGCAACCTCCCTTCCATTCATTGACCATCGGTGCAATGAGATATTTTACTTTAAACAGAACTTTTCGTGAGCCCACAAGCCTATTTGGTGAAAAAATGAAATTTCTTTTGAGAACTTTTTTCTTGAAAATTCCAACTCTATGGCGTTCCTCACGGTCAAACGATTCCAACGCAACCTCCCTTCCCCTCATTGGCCATCGGTGTAATGAGAAATTGCACATTAAACCGAACTTTTCGTGAGCCCACAAGCCTATTTGGGGAATAAATAAAATTTCTTTAGAGACCTGTTTTCATGCAATTTCCAACTCTATGGCGTTCCTCCCGGTCACATGATTCCAACGCAACCTCCCTTCCACTCATTGACCATCGGTACAATGAGATATTTCACTTTAAACCGAACTTTTCGTGAGCCCACAAGCCTATTTGGTGAAAAAATGAAATTTCTTTAGAGACCTTTTTTCTTGCAAATTCCAACTCTATGGCGTCCCTCTCGGTCATATGATTCCAACGCAACCTCCCTTTGACTCATTGACCACCAGTACAATGAGATATTTCACTTTAAACCGAACTTTTCGTGAGCCCACAAGCCTATTTGGTGAAAAAATGAAATTTCTTTAGAGACCTTTTTTCTTGTAAATTCCAACTCTATGGCGTTCCTCTCGGTCACACGATTCTAACGCAACCTCCCTTCCCCTCATTGGCCATCGGTGCAATGAGAAATTGCACTTTGAATCGAACTTTTCGTAAGCCCACAAGCATATTTGGTGAAAAAATGAAATTTTTTTAGAGACCTTTTTTCTTGCAAATTCCAAATCTATGGCGTTCCTCGCGGTCACACGATTCCAACGCAACCTCCCTTCCCCGCACTGGTCATCGGTGCAATGAGAAATTGCACTTTAAACCGAACTTTTCGTGAGCCCACAAGCTTATTTTGTGAAAAAATGAAATTTCTTTAGAGACATTTTTTCTTGCAAATTCCAAATCTATGGCGTTCCTCTCGGTCACACGATTCCAACGCAACCTCCCTTCCCCTCATTGGCAATCGGTGCAATGAGAAACTGCACTTTAAATCGAACTTTTCGTGAGCCCATAAGCCTATTTGATGAAAAAAATGAAATATCTTTAGAGACCTTTTTTCTTGCAAATTCCAACTCTATGGCGTTCCTCTCGGTCACACGATTCCAACGCAACCTCCTTTCGAGTCATTGAACACCGGTACAATGAGATATTTCACTTTAAACCGAACTTTTCGTGAGCCCACAAGCCTATTTGGTGAAAAAATAAAATTTCTTTAGAGACCTTTTTCATGCAAATTCCAAATCTATGGCGTCCCTCCCGGTCATATGATTCCAACGAAACCTCCCTTCCACTCGTTGACCATCGGTACAATGAGATATTTCACTTTAAACCGAACTTTTCGTGAGCCCACAAGCCTATTTGGTGAAAAAATGAAATTTCTTTACAGACCTTTTTTCTTGCAAATTCCTACTCTATGGTGTTCCTCTCGGTCATATGATTCCAACGCAACCTCCCCTCCACTCATGAACAGTTCTTGCAAATTCCAAATCTATGGCGTTCCTCGCGGTCACACGATTCCAACGCAACCTCCCTTCCCCGCACTGGCCATCGGTGCAATGAGAAATTGCACTTTAAACCGAACTTTTCGTGAGCCCACAAGCTTATTTTGTGAAAAAATGAAATTTCTTTAGAGACCTTTTTTCTTGCAAATTCCAAATCTATGGCGTTCCTCTCGGTCACACGATTTCAACGCAACCTCCCTTCCCCTCATTGGCCATCGGTGCAATGAGAAATTGCACTTTAAATCGAACTTTTCGTGAGCCCAAAAGCCTATTTGATGAAAAAAATGAAATATCTTTAGAGACCTTTTTTCTTGCAAATTCCAACTCTATGGCGTTCCTCTCGGTCACACGATTCCAACGCAATCTCCTTTCGAGTCATTGAACAGCGGTGCAATGAGATATTTCACTTTAAACCGAACTTTTCGTGAGCCCACAAGCCTATTTGGTGAAAAAATAAAATTTCTTTAGAGACCTTTTTTCATGCAAATTCCAAATCTATGGCGTCCCTCCCGGTCATATGATTCGAACGCAACCTACCTTCCACTCATTGACCATCGGTACAATGAGATATTTCACTTTAAACCGAACTTTTCGTGAGCCCACAAGCCTATTTGGTGAAAAAATAAAATTTCTTTAGAGACCTTTTTCATGCAAATTCCAACTCTATGGCGTTCCTCCCGGTTATATGATTCCAACGCAACCTCCCTTCCACTCATTGACCAACGGTACAATGAGATATTTCACTTTAAACCGAACTTTCCGTGAGCCCACAAGCCTATTTGGTGAAAAAATGAAATTTCTTTAGAGACTTTTTTTCTTGCAAATTCCAACTCTATGGCATTCCTCTCGGTCACACGATTCCAACGCAACCTCCCTTCCCCTCATTGGCCATCGGGGAAATGAGAAATTGCACTTTAAACCGAACTTTTCGTGAGCCCACAAGCTTATTTGGTGAAAAAATGAAATTTCTTTAGAGACCTTTTTTCTTGCAAATTCCAACTCTATGGCGTTCCTCTCGGTCACATGATTCTAACGCAACCTCCCTTCCCCTCATTGGCCTTCGGTGCAATGAGAAATTGCACTTTAAACGGAACTTTTCGTGAGCTCACAAGGCTATTTGGTGAAAAATGAAATTTTTTTAGATACCTTTTTTCTTGCAAATTCCAACTCTATGGCGTTCCTCTCGGTCAAATGATTCTAACGCAACCTCCGTTCAACTCATTGGCCATCGGTGCAATGAGAAATTGCACTTTAAACCGAACCTTTCGTGAGTCCACAAGCCTACTTGGTGAAAAAATAAAATTTCTTTAAAGACCTTTTTTCTTGCAAATTCCAACTCTAAGGCGTTCTTCTCGGTCATATGATTCCAACGCAACCTCCCTTCAACTCATTGATCATCGGTGCAATGATATATTTCACTTTAAACCGAACTTTTCGTGAGCCCACAAGCCTATTTGGTGAAAAAATGAAATTTATTTAGAGACCATTTTTCTTGCAAATTCATACTCAATGGCGTTCCTCTCGGTTACACGATTCCAACGCAACCTCCCTTCCCCTCATTGGCCATCGGTGCAATGAGAAATTGCACTTAAAACCGAACTTTTCGTGAGCCCACAAGCCTATTTGGTGAAAAAATGAAATTTCTTTAGAGACCATTTTTCTTGCAAATTCATACTCAATGGCGTTCCTCTCGGTTACACGATTCCAACGCAACCTCCCTTCCCCTCATTGGCCATCGGTGCAATGAGGAATTGCACTTAAAACAGAACTTTTCGTGAGCCCACAAGCCTATTTGGTGAAAAAATGAAATTTCTTTAGAGACCATTTTTCTTGCAAATTCATACTCAATGGCGTTCCTCTCGGTTACACGATTCCAACGCAACCTCCCTTCCCCGCATTGGCCATCGGTGCAATGAGAAATTGCACTTAAAACCGAACTTTTCGTGAGCCCACAAGCCTATTTGGTGAAAAAATGAAATTTCTTTAGAGACCTTTTTCTTGCAAATTCCAACTCTATGGCGTTCCTCTCGGTCACACGATTCCAACGCAACCTCCCTTCCCCTCATTGGCCATTGGTGCAATGAGAAATTGCACTTTAAACCGAACTTTTCGTGAGCCCACAAGCCTATTTGGTGAAAAAATGAAATTTCTTTAGAGACCTTTTTTCTTGCAAATTCCAACTATATGGCGTTCCTCTCGGTCATACGATTCCAACGCAACCTCCCTTCCACTCATTGGCCATCGGTGCAATGAGATACTGCACTTTAAGCCGAACTTTTCGTGACCCACAAGCCTATTTGATGAAAAAATGAAATTTCTTTAGAGACATTTTTTCTGGAAAATTCCAACTCTATGGTGTTCCTCTCGGTCATACGATTTTTACTCAACCTCCCTTCCACTCATTGGCCACCGGTGCAATGAGATATTTCACTTTAAACCGAACTATTCGAGACCCACAAGGCTATTTGATGAAAAAATGAAATTTCTTATAAGAGCTTTTTTCTTAAAAATTCCAACTCTGTGGCGTTCTTCTAGGTCACACTATTCCAACTCAACCTCCCTTCCCCTCATTGGCCATCGGTGCAATGAGAAATTGCACTTTAAACCGAAATTTTCGTTAGCCCACTAGCCTATTTGGTGAAAAAACGAAATTTCTTTAGAGACCATTTTTCTTGCAAATTCCAACTCTATGGCGTTCCTCTCGGTCATTTGATTCCAACGCAACCTCCCTTCCACTCATTGATCATTGGTGCAATGAGATATTTCACTCTAAACCGAACTTTTCGTGAGCCCACAAGCCTATTTGGTGAAAAATGAAATTTTTTTAGAGACCATTTACCTTCAAATTCCAACTCTATGGTGTTCCTCTCGGTCATATGATTCCAACGCAACCTCCCTTCCACTCATTGGCCATCGGTGCAATGAGAAATTGCACTTTAAACCGAACTTTTCGTGAGCCCACAAGCCTATTTGGTGAAAAAATGAAATATCTTTAGAGACCTTTTTCTTTCAAATTTCAACTCTATGGCGTTTTTCTTGGTCATACGATTCCAACGCAACCTCCCTTCCCCTCATTGGCCATCTGTGCAATGAGAAATTGCACTTTAAACCGAACTTTCCGTGAGCCCGCAAGCCTATTTGTTGAAAAATTGAAATTTCTTTAGATACCTTTTTTCTTGCAAATTCCAACTCTATGACGTTCCTCTCGGTCATATGATTCCAACGCAACCTCCCTTCCACTCATTGGCCACCGGTGCAATGAGATATTTCACTTTAAACCGAACTGTTCGTGACCCACAAGGTTATTTGATGAAAAATGAAATTTCTTTTAAGAGCTTTTTTCTTGCAAATTCCAACTCTATGACGTTCCTCTCGGTCATATGATTCCAACGCAACCTCCCTTCCACTCATTGGCCACCGATGCAATGAGATATTTCACTTTAAACCGAACTGTTCGTGACCCACAAGGCTATTTGATGAAAAAATGAAATTTCTTTTAAGAGCTTTTTTCTTGCAAATTCAAACTCTATGGCGTTCCTCTCGGTCACACGATTCCAACGCAACCTCCCTTCCCCTCATTGGCCATCGGTGCAATGAGAAATTTCCTTTTAAATCGAACTTTTCGTGAGCCCACAAGCCTATTTGATGGAAAAAAATGAAATTTCTTTAGAGACCTTTTTTCTTGCAAATTCCAACACTATGGCGTTCCTCTCCGTCACACGATTCCAACGCAACCTCCCTTCGAGTCATTGAACACCGTTACAATGAGATATTTCACTTTAAACCGAACTTTTTCGTGAGCCCACAAGCCTATTTGGTGAAAAAATAAAATTTCTTTAGAGACCTTTTTCATGCAAATTCCAACTCTATGGCGTTCCTCCCGGTCATATGATTCCAACGCAACCTCCCTTCCACTCATTGACCATCGGTACAATAAGATATTTCACTTTAAACCGAACTTTTCGTGAGCCCACGAGCCTATTTGGTGAAAAAATGAATTTTTTTTTTTTTTTTGTAGAAAGATTGACGCTAGTGCGTCTAATTCATTATTGTAATAAAACGGTCCTGGGAAATCCCCATTACATCATGAAAGAGCCAGTGTCTAAGACCGACTTCGTACACATCGAATGAATGTGTACCAAAAGAATAACAGTGACAAAAAATGCTTGTTAGTCATTAAGCGATCGTGCATCACCTGCCACAAAAAATGCTTAACTATGTTTGGTCCCTTCCATTTCCATAGTTTAGTCCAGCTTTGATCATCATCAGCCTCATCCAACCCTGCAGCAAGTGCATAGGCCGATTTGAGTCTAAACCTCCCATCACGTTCCATTGCCCATATGGTTTTGTCCTCGCCAAGATGTGCATTCGGAACTTCTATGCCTGCAATCAGATTAAGAATGTCATCAGGGAGGAGTGGTTTGAGTCGGTTCCAGTCCCACTCACCTTCTTCAGTAGCCCATGCTGCCACTGGTGAGTTCCTTTCAGTGGGTGTCAGGTCGCCAAGGAGGAAATCTTCAAGTTTGAGATCACAGTCAATCCATGGATGAGACCAAAAACTTGTAGACTCCCCATTCCTGATGCTCCAGCAACAGCCACTTTTCATCAGAGGCATTGCTTTGACAATCGCCTTCCACAAGTTTGAATGATTACTCTTCTTCATAGAGGTAATGGCACCATCTTTATGCTTAAAATACTTCCCTTGTAGGACCTGCACCCAAAGCTCAGAATCGTTGTTAAGTATCTGCCAAGCCAACTTGATCATGTATGCCATGTTCAAGTTTCTGGCAGATCTGAGGCCCAGACCACCTTGGCTCTTAGGCTTACAAATAGTGTTCCAAGAGACCAGGTGGGTCTTTCTTTTACCCTCCTGCTCTCCCCAAACAAACCTCCTAATCTTTTTGTCAATTTTATCACAGACAGAGAGAGGAAGGGGGGAAGTTTGCATAGCAAAGTTAGGAATGGCATTCAGGACAGCCAAGGCTAGTGTAACTCTACCAGCAAGTGATAGCGTTTTGGCTTTCGATGCTGTAAGTTTGCCATCCATCTTTTCTAAAACAAACCTGTAAGTATTCCTGGTCATTCTGCCATGGATCACTGGCATCCCCAGGTATCTCCCAAGGTCATAGGTTTCCTGAATACCAAGTCTAGAGCACACCTCAATCCTAGTAGCTTTGGTAGTGTTCTTAGAGAAGAACAAGGTTCTACTAAACGGCTCCACTAGAATCATTCTCCATTGCCTCATTCATTTATTCTATTTCATCCATAGTCACTCAAATTAGTTCAGCAGTTCAAGTTTGGTCACTCTCTGTTAGTCTCCGTTAACTTTAGCTGACATGGCAGTCAACTCTAAGAGTTAACCGTTAAATAAGTGACGTGGAAATTAAAAATAAAAAAATAATCTTTTAAACATTCCACCTCATTAACACGATAAATTAAAAAATAATAATAATTGCAATAAAAATTGGAAAATTGGAAAATCAATCCCAAACTTGTCCTTCCGTTTCAGTTTAGGAAAACGATGGTCGACGGCAACGGAGATGGTTCTACGGGTGAGCTACCGGAGACGGCGGAGCAGCTGTGAGGGTTGGGGTTTTTGGCTCTGCACAATGAAATTTGAGACCGGATGATGGGAGGGAAAGTTGTGGGTTTCTGAAAGGGAGACCAAATTGCAGTGGAAAGAAATTGGGATGTGGGTTGAAGAAGAGAGGGAGATTTGAATGAGGTCGGACAGGACATCGTCACCTGAGACAGCCTGAGCACTACGGCGGAGATGTGAAGTTGTGTGTGTAGGAAGGTCCGAAAAGGTTTGTCGGCACATGGAGGATAATTAGGATGTGCGTGCCACGAGCCCACCCACATCCATAGCTTCCACAATTTAAAGCACCCTCGTTAAATAGGATGTGAGAATGAATTTTTTTTTTCCAATTTTTCATTTTTTGTTATTGCAATTATTATTATTATGTATTATTTTTCAATTTATTGTGATAATCATATAATTATGTGGAATTTTTAAAAGATTAAATTTTATTATTTTTTAATTATCACGTCACGTATTTAATGATCAACTCTCAGAGTTGACTGCCACGTCAGCTCAAAGTTAACAGAGACTAACGAAGAGTGACCAAACTTGAACTGTTGTACTAATTTGAATGACTACGGATGGAATAAATTAATTTCAGTGCCAAAGGTGTACATTTTCCAAATTTAGAACGAAATTTTTAAATTCATAGGACGTCAAATATCAACTACCAATTCAACGGAAAAAAAAAAATCAACTCCCGAGTTCAACTCCCAACAAGATTGATGTGTTGTAATTAACCTTTCATTTTGAATGATAATTATACCAAACGTGTTACTTCCAAAATAGGCAAGGACAAAGACGATGATGCCAACTAGTATAGAGATGAATGGTGACTGGGGTCGGTTAGCATGCTAACCCCCTTAGGGGTTGGAAAAATGACACCCTTCTAGTATATTAAATACAACTATAATTAATACACAATAATTAATACACACATTAAATACACATTAGGAATTAAATGTACCATATTAATTAGGAATTCTCTCACTATTAAATACACATTAGGAATTAAATACACACATTAAATACACATTAGGAATTCTCTCACTATATTTGATTTTTCCTTTTTAAGCAGTCTTCGACTACCAGACTTCCTTCGACCGCCACACTTCTCCGGTGAAAATCCCATCGGCAGACTCCCTCCGACCACCTCCAAAAAATATACCACTACACTGATACGATGTACCACTGTACTGGTAGATATACCACTGCACTGATACGTTGTACCACTGTACTGGTAGATATACCAATGCACTGATACGTTGTACCACTGTACTGGTAGATGTACCACTGCACTAGTAGCGATATCAGTGCACTGGTAGCAATGTCATATCTGAGTATCAGTGCAGTGGTACAAATACCAGTAAAGTGGTAATTAATGTGGTATATTTAATGCTTACTTTGTATTTAATAACATAACATTTATTATATTTACTTTCATTAATACTTGTCAATAATTAATGAAAAATTGACCAATTAAAAGGGGTGTCAAAAAACCAACCCCTTAAGGGGTTAGCATGCTAGCCCGTCCCATGGTGACTGGCAAATGATATGCCTAATACTATAAGTTTAAATGATCAAGTTATAGTAGCCAAATAAAATCAAAAACAGATTGCATTACGCTGTTAGTGTAACACTCGATACAAACAGAAGTATCCCAGCTGACCATGTATGTTTCCGTGACCTTTACAAAACTGTCAACCAAGGGAGGGGCACAAAGAAGAAACTGCATAGTTTATCTAATGAGCCTTCATTGTTAGTCAAGTTTTGGACCAGTTACTTTGTGGATGATTTGAGATTTCAATTTATATCCGTAAGAGAGAGCATCCGACACCAAACCATCAAGCGCTTCTTCGTTCCATTCGTACAAGTAGAACCCTAAAAAAGTTGTGGGAACTCCTGCAGTTATGATAATCACGTGACATGGCGATTAGCAACTTAATTAATTACTGATCAGAAGGCCAAGTATAAGATTTGGTATAAAAAAAGAGAGTACCCATTACAAACAATGAGTGAAGGGAAATGGTCCCTATGAAGCCAATGATCAACAGCGACAAGACAACCTGTTCCAACGTAAGAGCATTTTACACAAGCTAGTTAAAACAAAGCTAATACCTCCATGCTACCAGATGGGCGCCAAAGGGCCCTGATTCTATTGCAGAGCGTTGTATAGCCAATATTCCTTCCCAGCAACCGCACCACCAAGGTTCGCTGCCAGGGGGCACTAAGCTTCGTCTTGAAGTTGTCAGATAACCGCAGCTCAGGCTCTCCTTGGAACGATCCTGGAATGAGATCGTGTTCACCAACAGGAATCCACTGTGACATAGGACCTTTCGACATACTCCCCTCCCCTGCCACAATCCCAGCATAGGAGACGATCCGCTTTGAAGGCGAGGTGGAAGTCTGGTCACCAGTGGTGTCAGCAGCGAGCACATCGATCGTATCTCCCGTCGGCGAAAGGCCCAGATTTGTTGGCGCCGGCGGCTTGTCAATCTGCATCCCAGCGAGCAGGTCCCCCGTGGATGCCTTCAGAGGATTATCCCCTGCCCCTGTCGACGTTGTAGCCTCTGTAAAAAGTTGGCAGTTGTCCGGCGGGCGCCCCGAAGGGATCGAACTGTCCGCCGGCATCGCAATCAGAGAAGAGCTCATCTCAGAATTTCAAACTTCGATTAACCCCATTTTAATTGAAGGACTACAATCCATAGGAATGATGCCATGTCATGTCCTCTGATTATTTGTGGATGTGGAACCGATTGGAATTGTAGATTCCGCTGCCAAAAGTTTCTCCAATTTCAATAATATTTTTATAACACACCCATAGTCTTAGATCAATGTTTGGAAGTTGAAAGAGGTCATGGGTGAATCAGTATAGCCAACTAATTATAGCACTCGGCTAAAACAAATTAATTCCCGACATGAAAGCCTAACCTTGCAGCTTGTATATTCAACCTTATTTCTAACTAAAGTAAATGGAAAAGAATCAACTTAACAACTCATTATTAAAAATTTTAAGGAGAAGTTAATTAATGGCTATAATTCAGTCAGCATAATGAAAAGAAGGCAAAGAAAGAGTCAACAACAAATTGTCAACCATAAGTAAGTAGAGTTTTGGCGAGCCAATGAAATAATTAAAATAAGGAAGTTCACGAAGCTATAAGATATCGATTACTACATTTTTCCGAAATGCATCAACCCAATAATCTTCTTTTCTTGTAAAAAAACTCAGCCAAGCACCATAGACAATTAAGGTGCTTTGGTTTTCTCCTTACCCCTCTCCTCCATCAAATTCATTATCCTTCGTTAGATAATTGAACATCATTAATTATGGGAGGCTGTGCAAGCAGACCTAAAGCATTGGATGATCAGCTGCCATTGCAACCTCCCCAAAAGGGTAGCCGTAGTGTTATTAATCATGCAAAATCAGTCACTGCCCCTACTAATAATGTTGCAGCAACAACTATTAGCACCACCACCAAACCCACACCAACAACTCCCAATCTTGAGGTCGAGGTGGACGTGGCAACATCCACAACTGACCAGAAACAGGTTGACGATCAGAATAACGAGTTGCTGGTTGTTGTCTCTAGCGATGATGTTGTAATAGATGCTAAAGAGACGAAGGATGGTGAAAAATTAGAGGAGGGAGGTAATGATGTGAAAAAAATTAAGAATGAAGAGAAAGATTTGTTGGTTGATGTTGAGCCCCAACCAAAGCTAAACCATGAAAGAGAGACTGATCAGAAAACCTCATCAACACCACCATTGGTTACCGTGAAAAATACAATTAATGGTGGTCATGATGATGAGGCAACTGGAACTAAGAAGGTTGAGGCTACTAGTAATGTTGTTGCTAAGGATGATCCTGCGGCCCTTTCCTTACAAAACCATCAGAAGGATGATGATCAGAAGGTTGATGTTGCTACATCAGAGATTGAGGAATCTGCAACACTAGTGGAAAAAGTTGAGGAAGTTGTAGCATCAAATGCGAAGGAGGCTAACGTAACGCAATCAAAAGTAGTTACAATCACCAAGATGGAGGATACGGCTATGGAGGCAGAACTAGGAGTAGCAGCTAGACACCCCAAAGTCGTAGAGACGGAATCTAAACCGTTGTTGCCGGCCGCCGCTGCACAACCTAGAGCAACCATGGCAGATCAATCAAATAGAGAAAACTAACGACCGATCAGCATCAAGCGCGAGATCTTATATGTGGATGGATGCTACACCAACATTATACATCTACCCTCGACCAGAAAATCAGGCAGATAATTAACAAAATTACACAAAATACTAGTTAATCGTGTCAACAGTCAACACACAACTGATCATCAACTACTTTTGTATTGGTTTTATAATTGAATTATCGTGCAGTATAACTTGAACAACAACTCATATATTAATTAATGCAATCCAGTTTTATATATTTGTGCTTATTAATATATGTTCATTATACATATGTGTTATATATATACTATTGGTGGCAAGGATGATATCTATTGAGTGTTGACCAGATGATAGAAGTGGGCAATGGGTTGGTCCACACCCAACCGAATTGGTGTGTTGATCGGACCACACCGAATCGAATATAATGTGGTCCGGTCCTTGATCCCATAAATTATATAAATACTAAAGAAAAATGGATCGAATTTATATTTGAACCAGACCAAAACGAACCAAATAGACCGAATGCACTGTTGGTCCGGAACCATACCCACCCCTACCAAGGGCAATCGAGCGCAGCGACATCGAAAACTTATGCAAACAAACCACAATAGATGGAGTATGTGGTTGCAATAGCCAAGAACGGAAGACTAGTCAGATAGTGAAGAACAGGCCAAAGGGAAGAAACACGAAAATATTGGGATAAATTGACGCGATATCGCGATACTTACACGAGTGAAACGACGAGAAGGAATGCGTGTTTCTCAAAATCAAAATCGAAACCCAATAAGTTGTCGGGAAAGGAATGTTAGCGTATCGCGAGAATTAGGAGGTATATTGACTTAGCTGCTGAAAATAACGCTGTTGCCGGCCTCCGGTGACCTAAATTTGACCATAGGGAGACGAAGACGCTAATGACAAGCAGAAGCGTTATGTGGATGGATGTGGCGCAAGCGAGTCTGTGCAGTTGCAGGATGTTTCACCAAAACTTTCAGCGGACAAACAAATCCGATTTCCCACCGTTGCTGACCAGAAGAAAACTGAATTCGAAGGAGAAGAAGAAGCACAGTCATCAGCATCTCCAACCCCAATTCCGATCTCAATCGCAGCATCTCTGCTCACCTCTCCGATTACGATGCTGCGCCCCCGGAGCCTCTGTAACTTGTGAGAAACAAAGCGTTCGCTTCCACAGTCTCATCGTGTTGGAATGGGACAAGCTCTGCAATTTGGTGGCTTCCTTCGCCTCTACTTCCTTGGGCCGCCAAGCCACTCTTGTGAACTTCCTTCGCTGCTTCTTTTTTCCTTTTTTTCACATGCTCTGGTTTCCCTAATTCATCGAAACAATTATCTCCTCGTTCTGTGTTTTATTTGTCAGTCACAGTTATGGACTCTCGACAACAGCTACGACGACAGTTTGATGCTCTTGCAAGAAACTAACGCTGCTCTGCAATTGCGCAGTCACGGTGGCTGCCGTTTGGACTTTTCCGGCCTCGACCTCGTTTTGGTTCGCTTGTTCTCAGTACTCTCCTCTTTCTTCTCCTTGTGCAATGTCGTTCTGTATTGTTGGTAATATGCTCGTTCATTCCTTGAAGGTGGAATCTGCTATACAACATGCTCGTAGGAGTCTGCCGATCAGTGGAGCTGAAGCCATGGCGGTTGGAGCTCTGCTTGATTCTGCTCTTTGCTTGCAGCTTAATCTGAAATCTGCAATCAAGGAAGATGCCGATTGGTACCGCCGTTTTCTGCCTCTTTCACCAGTGGTATCGTAACTTGCACAAAAGAGCTTCTCGTCTCAGTCCAGCCAATTTACCTTATGTTGCCTGGTTAGAGTTTTCATTTTCACCTCCTGCATTCTATGTTCAGATTATGGCAATGGTCATAAATGGATCTTTGGTTAAAATGATTCAGCAAGTGGTTGATGAAGATGGTTCAGTCAAAGATTCTGCTGTTAGTTTCTCTTCTTTCTCTGTTCAAGAGCTTACAGCTGTTTCCATAATCTCGAGTGACTCACAGACAGATTGATGACTTCACAAACTATTTGTTTCGCTTCTCTTCCGCAGAGTTCTGCTTTAAAACGATCACGTGGTCAGGTCCGCATGCTTGAGGAGAAGGTAAAAATCTCCATCTCCATTTAATTATCATAATAAAATGAGGTCACCAATTTTTTTTTTAAATCTCCATTTCCATTATTATTGTTGTTATTATTATTCTGATCGATAACCATCCCGCGTTGTAATGGTTGACATCCTTCTTTGTCCAGTTACACCGGTTAATGGACGTCTTAGTCAGGAATCAGACGACTGATACTTCCTTGCTGGTAAATTAAGCTGTTGATTATAATATTATTAGCATTAATATCACTATTTCTGGCTTCATCAAATGTACACTTGTTGTGATACTCTGTTTGTTATATTGGTCCAGGAAGCAAGTAGCATAGATGGAAGGTGGTGCCTGAAATCGGGGCCTGGTCAGCTAGTAACTGTTAAGGGCCTTTTGTTATCCAGGTGAATGAGACACTAGTTAAGTTAAATTATTTGACATGCTCCTCTGACATGCAATGTGCAGTATGATATACTGCATGCAATCTGTGTGTTGAACAACTTTAAGTGGCATGGCAATAGGTGATTGCTTATCTGAACCCATCGTCATTTAGTATAGGTGTATTCTTCTTGCAAGCTTATTATCTGAGCTTAAATGGTAGAAGCTAACAAGAAATTCAGGCAAATCCTTGTAATAGAAATCTTCAGGATAGAGCAGTAATTTATGTCAAGGTCTCATGCTTATTTTATATGTGAAGTTGGTTAGGGATGCAGAAGAACAAGGTACGTAAGAGGTTTTGCACGATTCCCTTCAGATTAGACAAAATGTTTTGGGGCAACCAATTGCATATTACTTTAACTGGATTTAGGCTGAAAGGTTCAAAGAAACAAAGAAAGCCAATCAATGTAGGTCCATTTACGCACTTTAATTGGAATTCTGGTAAAGGAGACACTCTCTCTCACTAGATGCTACCCTTAGCAGTAAGAATTTGGCTATATAGAATTAGCTTATATTTATTCTGTTCCTAAACTGTGAAGAATGAATTATTGTAGGGAATCAGGCAGAGGAAGTATTATAGAGCCGCTCTCTGCAGTTCCTTTAAATGACGAGTTGCAACAGGCACGACTATCAGTGGCAAAAGCAGAAGTCGACGTGCTTTCTATGCTAACAGAAAAGGTAACCTCTTGTCAATATTAGGATCAAAATTCTATTTAGTATTGATTATGTACTATATTTCCATTCTGTCTAATCGATACAGGTTCGAGTCAATCTTGATGACATCGAGAAAGTGTTGAAGAATGTGATTCAACTGGATGTGGTAGGTCTTTAACTCTCAGTCTACTCACTGAAATTGAGCTGAATTTATTGTTTTTGGTAATGAATAATGATTATACTTAACAAGGACTAGTATACTTTCATATTGGCTGGTTAGATATGCTTTAACACGTATATAGTTCTCAACCATGGAACCAAGCTAAAAGGCCTTGCAGCGCAAGACTTTAGCTACAGTTTAGAACATAAAGAATGATTGACTAGAACATCTGGAGAGATTGTTTTTTAGGTAAACATCTAGCGATATTTGTCTCTCTTAAAATTGAAGTGTTTCTTTCTTGACTTTGTGTCTGAAGATAAATGCTCGAGCAAGTTATAGTCATTCATTTGGAGGTTCCTGCCCTGTCCTGTATCCCCCGGAAGAAATGGATGAATCAGTTGCTTCCTGTTCTTATTTATTGGAAAAGAACACATCAAATTGCAAGAAGAGAGAGTGGATATTATATATGCCTGAAGCTCATCATCCTCTGTTGCTTCAGCAGCATAAGCAACTCCTTCAGGAGAGAAAGAAGGCCAGCAGAAATGCTTCCATCGTAAGTTACTACAGGCCACCTTATGAAATTTCACTATTATTAATTAATGACTCCAAATTCAAGCTCCATATCCAATACAGGTAGCACATTGTATCGCTCTCATGTTGTTTACCCTGTCCATTCTTGTTGCTCTCTATTATGAGTTATAGATAAAAGTGCAAAGAGATAGTGTCTCACAGAAAGGAGAAGCAAGAGTCATAGATTCGTCAATGCAAGGGCAGGTACATGTGATGCTACTGTATGAAGCTTGCTGGCTTCACATGTTTTGAATTATTCCTCAAAATTTCATCACGTCCTGAAGTATGCTAGCTATCTTTCTTTTAATTTGGAAGATTTGTACTAGTTTCCTGACCTCCGGATTGCAACAGCCCCCTCCAGTTCCCGTTGATTTCTTTATAGAGAAAAGAACAAGAGTCCTTGTTATAACTGGCCCAAACACTGGGGGTAAAACGATCTGCTTAAAGACTGTTGGATTGGCTGCAATGATGGCTAAGTCAGGTGGATGAGCATCAGTTACCTTTCTATTGCATTTACTGTACTTATTTGACGGCTAGAGATGCAAACACTCCTTGTTCGTGTGGCTAAAACTTTTCTCGACTGCAAGGCTAAAATTTTACATGTTTCGCACACTATGATAAGTGGACTGCAAAAAAGAATGTTACTATATGCCATGTAGACAAAGGTAGCGACTAGGTCATGGTGAAATTTGGCTGCGTTTTTTCTTTTTCCTTTTTGATTGCTTGTTGGCAGAAGGGCTAAGTTCTGTTGCTACATGGCATATTTTCATGACTGTACAGACAAGTTACATCCTCTTTTTTCCAATAACAAAGTGCATGGTCAATCATCAATAAAACAATCTTTAGTGTGAGGGAGTAGTGTTTGCATCCTAGTTACTTGCTTGATCTAAAATTTACTCACAGGGGTTTTCCAATAACAAAGTGCATGGTCAATCATCAATAAAACAATCTTTAGTGTGAGAGGGAGTAGTGTTTGCATCCTTGTTACTTGCTTGATCTAAAATTTACTCACAGGGGATATCTTGTTGTGTATTAATGCTGCAGGACTTCATATTTTATCTTCGGAATCTGTACAAATTCCTTGGTTCGATTCTATTTTTGCTAACATTGGTGAAGAACAATCTCTATCAGAATCATTGTCCACCTTCTCTGGCCGGTTAAAACAGATAAGTGTGAGGATTGCATTTTTGTTATGGAAATCACGAACCAGCTCTTTTCTACATTCAGATTTGAATAAATGGTAAACAAATAAAGCACTTATGAGGTGAAAATGAGCATGTGAACCTTCTCATCCTCCTGGATAGTCAGGGGAGGTTCATTGAGCTCCAGTGGGTGCTGTTTGGATCCATTTGTGGACTAGTGAAAACACTGATTCAGGAAGAGAGTGGAAGAGCCTTATACTTGGTTGTTGATTCTCAATATTTCTTTTAGAAATTTTTTTATCATGTAAATAAACCTACATAGTGTTGCTATGTTGACAGCACTGCAAGGCAATTAGATTAGTGTCCTAGAGAATACTTGCCATGTTAGGCCCGCTACCGTGAAAGTATTTAAATCAGTTCCTGGAACTACTTAATTTCACTGATGAGAAAAACTAGAACTGAGAAGGAAACTTAAGCAGCATAAATTTGGACTGCTGGCAGTAGAGCTTGAACTTTCAAGTAGATGGTTTGGATTTGGGATCTTAGGCTGGCGGAAGGGCTGACCAATAACCCAATCCAAAGCACTCTGCCTGTCTCTTTGAAAAGCAAGCGAGTGCCCTTTTTTGGTGAATCAAATGTCATTTTCTCTTTCCCATTTAAAAAATTGTTTGTTTTTCATGAGAAATTGGTCAATCACGATATCGCTTCTGTATTTTCTTTGAATTTGTTTATTATGTACGTCTCCCAAGCTGTTTCTGGAATATTGATCATAAGTGACCTACTCATTCTGCAGGAAATTCGATCTGCATCAACAACCCAATCATTGGTATTACTTGATGAAGTATGCAAAACCCAGTTCCTTCTCTTCTTTCATGCTTTTATTTTCCCCGCATTGGAATGAAGCTCACATGCGGCTTTAAACTGCAATAGCACCTAGCGAAGTGAAGTGGCCTAGAAGATCCATCTCTGTTTACTTCTCGCAATTGAATTTTACTCACTGACAGCTGTAGCAGCATGCTTGATCTGAAGCGAACTTGGTCTTTTGATGATTACTCAAGTCTGGTGGCATGTTTGTGATTAAAATATAACTGAAGAAGCCGTAACCTGTTAACTGAGTGCCCCCCACCCCAACACATACACAAACTTATGATGATAGGGCAAGAGGCCATACATAGCATTAGAAAACTTAATGCCTGATTGCATCTATTAGGTTGGCGCTGGGACAAATCCCCTTGAAGGTGCTGCTCTAGGAATGGCAATGCTGGAATCTTTAGCCAATTATGGTGCCTTGCTGACTCTAGCTACAACACATCATGGCGAACTAAAATCACTTAAATACAGGTATTTACTCAAGAAAGTAAGATGCATAAATTTACCCTCGTCACTCTATTTTGTAAGTTAAATTGATAAGTTAATACTGGTAAGTAAAGCTACCTATAGCTGTCTTTCTAATGCTATAAGTTCTTTTATTTTTATGCTTATGGTTTTCTTATTTGACTTGACAGTAATGATGCCTTTGAAAATGCATCTATGGAGTTTGATGAAGAGAATTTGAAGCCGACTTATAAGATTCTGTGGGGAGTACCAGGTTGCTCTCTTTTCCTAATTTTTGCATGATAGGATGATGACCTGATAATCTCAAAGTATGAGCTCCCGCTCCAACTCCTTGGAAGCCAGATCCAATAAATTTAAGAACTGCACTTCCTTAAAATTTTCTATTGAAGTTAATGGTATTATCATTATTTTACATCTTATATTAATTACTGTCTTTGTTTATACAGGCCGATCCAATGCCATAAATATTTCTGAAAAGCTAGGATTGCCAAGCACCATCGTTACTGAAGCTAGACAACTTATTGGTGCTTCTAACGAGGAGATTAATGAGGTGATTTGTATGTCCATTGCAGAAATTGGTTCAATACATAAACTAACTGATGCCTGGTAGCAGCACATGGCTTTGTCTTATAGAGGCTGTGATTGGGATGATGTCAGTTGTTCAACATCTACAGGTCATTGTTGGCATGGAGCATGCGAAGCATGATTTTCGAGAACTTTTAAGTGAGGGCAAACATCATATCATGTATGGATCTAACTTTTGATTCATATGGGTTCTTATCAATCTTAGTTCTTCAAATTTGCATTCATTTGGATAAGCCATTAAGCCTTTATTGAGCATATATAGACAAGATTGTACAGAGTTCTGTGTCTTTATTGTCGGAAGGGGAAAAATAGTTATACTTATAAGGCTTTGTCCGGTCAAGTGGTGACGGTTGTCAAAACCTCATTTGTTTCTATGCTG
This sequence comes from Linum tenue, assembly GCA_946122785.1. Lineage (NCBI taxonomy): Eukaryota > Viridiplantae > Streptophyta > Magnoliopsida > Malpighiales > Linaceae > Linum > Linum tenue. Next base: position 47,680,005 of record CAMGYJ010000009.1, on the reverse strand, counting down.
TTTCTCTCTTGAAAATTTTAGGCTCTCAAGAAACATGCACAAACATTTATTTATGGCGAGAAGTAAGATCATGGAGCATGCTACAAGGCAAAGATACAGCAAGGTCCGGGAAATAACTGAAGCTGCTGCTTCAGCACGTTCTGTTCTTAGAAAGAAAGTGCGAGAGTTTCAAGCTTCTGCAACACAGCCAGCTACAGCAAAGAAAAGAGTATTGGTGGCAAGTGACAAACAGCGCATTACCTCCGAGGACCAAAAACTTCATGCTAGTAATGAAGGTTTGTCGCCAAGCAAACCTCTTAAGCAATTGCCTTCTTCAGGTAATGTGATATTCCATGAACGTTCTCAGCCTGGTGCAGGCTGCTTATGGGGAAACACTTGGTGTTATGCACCATTGCCACTGCTGAACTTGTATACTTAGTCTAAGGATGATTCAATTGTTTTTGGTTTCTCCCTTACATTTTGACAGAGAGGATTGGGCTTCCTGAGGTGGGTGAGCTGGTGCATGTTTCCAGTTTAGGGAGGAAAGCGTCAGTTGTGAAGGTGGATACTGGAAAAGAAGAGATAGTGGTTCAAGCGGGTAACCTGAAATTGAAGCTAAAATTAGGTGATATCCAGAGTTGAATGGTAAGAGATAAGCAGCTAGTGTCCCGTTTGTTTTTTTTCTTCTTTTTATCGTGCTAACGTCTCACTGTTGATGGTACTTATCTAGTTTTTCTATTTTATTTTTAATGATACTTGTGCAGTTGATCACCAGTCTGTAGACAGATAATTCAACATGTATTATATCTACAATGTTTCTGTATCAAGAGCAGACTGCATTTGTCTGTCGAATCGCTACCTAATAAATTGTTAACTCTTTTGCTGAACTATATCGATAATGATGCTGCTGCATTTTGCTTTTTTCTCATAGAGGTACGTTTTCCTAGTGGCTTCCCACGGGTGGCCTGCAATAGTTGGTATCAGCGCAAGTGCTCCTCCAACTTATTCAAACTTGGACAAGCAGAAATGAAGACAAGCTGCATCCACTGATCTGCATCACGGATCGATAATTGTCATGGCAATGATCAGGTCAGAGAGGTTGAAGCAATTGGATGTAAAGCATCACATCACAGCTGAAGGAACACCATAAGCGGGCGGTGAAAGATCTCACCAAATCCAAGAGACATTAACATGTCGAACAAAGATAATATGCTAATGTCGCATTTACCCTAGAAAACTATAGTACTGTATATCCAGCTGTCCAGTTGTGTTATCGTCTCTAAAGTGCCGAGTTTCTTATCATGCTTGGAAGAGTGCACTCTAATTCTTTTATGTTCTATAGTTGTGACGCTACTGCTGCTACTACTAGTACTAAGACTAGTTGATACTGTGAAGTGCAGGTGGCTACTATTATTTCAAATCAAACTCGGTGTTGGGAGGTGGTGAGCTGACAATGATCGGGGTCCTGGTGGTTCATAAGAACATGGCCTCCATCCTCACCATCTCCGGCTGAGGTGGCACCAGGATCCTCCAAGGTAACGTCCAGGAAGTAGAGCATGGAGACGAGCACAAAGCAGAGCAAGAACATGGGAACAGGGCCAAAGAGCCAAAGCAACAAAGGCAGTGAGAAGTAGAAGGCACGCAGTCCCAATGACCAGAAGTAGCCACCTCTATTCACAGACCTGGCCACGTAGTCCACGGTAAGATGGCTGCCTCCAGTCTTCATGTCCTTGAGAGGGACGTTAATGAGGAGGCTCGCATGGCTATAGTACCTGATGGACTGTACAGTGAGCAGAAAAGCGAGGAGGAAGCAGAGCAGTATGGAGAAGAACTTGAGGGAGAGAGCTTCATCGCTGGCGTCTCCCATCAGCACCAAAACCAGACGGGATTTGTCCAATGTGCTGCTGCCCATCAGCATGGCGATCAAGGAGCTGAGCATGATCGCCGTGGAGGCCAAAAGTGTTGATGCCATTATGTTGTTGCGGAGCGTCTGGACTGCGAGAACTCCATTCCTAGAAGGATCCTGGAAAAGAAAAGGAATTAGAGTGCATATGGAGATGATGATGGTGATGGAGAGAGAGAGAGAGAGAGAGAGAGAGAGAGAGAGAGAGAGTACAATACATCCATCATGGCGCGAACCCAGAAGCGGCGATTAATGGCGTTGATGCCAACAATGGTTTGGGAAGGATGGTTTAGGATTTGGCAGAGCAGCCAGATGTGGTATGACACCATCATTACCAGCCCCAGAGGTACCAATGTGTAGTCCAGAACCCTTTTCTCCATCTCTTTCTCTGTTTGTCTGGATTGAATTGTTGTGGCGTGGATGAAGAAGACGGAGAGAGACGAAGGTAATCTAAAGGCTTCGTGATGTTCTCTCACTCGACTGTTAGCATTAACCCTTGTTTCACGAAGAAACAGAATGGGGGCTAGGTTTGTGATACTTTCTTTGTTTGCTGTGTACGTGTATGTAAGATTGAGAAGGTAGGCGTATTTTATGGAGCAATTTCGTTTGCACTAAGGTAAAAGAGCCATAAGCCCATAAATATGGAGATGGGATGGGAGGTTCGTTGTTTTTTTTTTTTTTACAAGAGATGGGATGGGACTGGGAGGTTCGTTGTGAAGCCAAAAATAAGCAAGAGTGGTACTAGGCCGTCGTTTTGTTTTATGGATGGGAAAATTGGATGGCTTGGCTATGCCTACAGGCTACAGCCTAGAACTAGGAGGGGAGAAAGAAGGCACTGCACTTGCACATGAGGAAAGTAAGCGTGTAGGGAAACGGAACGATTTTGTCTGCTGGTTGGTTTGGGTTTAGGGTTAATCCCAGTAACAGAAATTAGGAATACATAGACGTTGCAAATCCTAGCAATTGCACATGCTCATGTTAGTTGTTACGCCTTGACCATTTTCATTGTTTTCTTTTTAATTTCTTTCTATCATAACGTTTCGTAAAGGGTTATTAGAAGACAAATACCAGAAAATGAGAAATTTCATGTTCAACACTTATGTGTTACCAAAAATTGAGCTTTCCTACTTTTTTGTACCTAGTATAGAACATACGAACCCAAATTTATCATCCCAAATACAAGCAAACCTTTATGTGCAAACAATCACAAAACGATTTCAATATTCGATGCCTACTATATGACACAACCCCCAATTTGTAACTAAATCATTTGCTAAAGAATCTTCTCGACCAAATCGTTTCTCTCGCGTCAAAATCATCTCACTACTCTAAGCTACCAAACCATACCGAATCAGGCAGCAATAGTTTCAGTTCTCCATAAACTTGATCTTCTTCAAATAATTTTGCATGCGCCGCAAACAATCGCCCTCCAGAGGTGAGCTTCTAGTGCTCAAACTTCTTCTCGTCACACTTTAAAGCAACTAAACTACAAGTCCTCATACTTCCTGTATCGCTAAAAGGGAAAGGAGAAAGAAAGAAGGGGAAAATATGATACATGGATCAATCTCTATAAAGGTATCTCAGGCCTCAGCACACCTAAGTGAAGACATCACATTATTCTTAGGATAGACTTAGGATACACATACACTAAATGATGTAAGAAAATTTTCAATAAGAAATAGACTTTACACACTTTTTGGAGTTTTTTCCGGACATAGCACCTTTAAAAAAATTTACAAAACTAGCACCCTTCCAAAAATATTTACAAAACTAGCACCCTTTTTTTTGGACCGCACCCTTGTGGTGCGTTTTATATATAAACCGCATCCTCCAGGTGCGTTTTATATATAAACCGCACCTGTAGGGTGCGGTCCATTTTCCTGGGGCTAAAGCGCATCTTGGCCATGCGTTTTCACGTCTGCCCTACATAAAACGCATGGCCGATGTGCGGTTTTGGCCTGACCTAGGCAAACCGCTCCTTAGAGATGCGGTTTAATCCTCCAAAACCAAACCGCATATCTAAGGTGCGGTTTAGCCACACAGACCGCACCCCCCAAGTGCGGTCTGTGTGTCAATTATTTTCCGACACCCGACAATCACCCATGCAGAATTATCGACGTAGGGAGGTGCGGTTTTCCTCATTTTTTTGCCTATATAAGACTGCCCGGAAAACCTCTACTCTTCACACCTCTCATTCTCTCTTTTCATTTTTCTGTTGTATCTCTATATTTCTTTAGTGTTTTTGCCATTAACATTAACTCGTAAGTTTATTTTGTGTTACTTTTTAGGGTTAATATTTTCGTATGGCCTGAACTTTGATCAAAATAAACATCATGGCCAATCTTTTCGATCTATAACATCCTGGCCCGAACTATACACTAAAATAAACAATTTGGCCAGATCCGACTTTTGACCGTTAACTTGGACGGTCAAACGCGTTGACCGTTAGTCAACGCGCCATGTCACTGCCAAGTCAGCATAACATATTTAAAATAATTCACAATTTCCACACATTCCCTAATTTTAAATTATTATAAATTAAAAAAAAATCATCTAATACCTTAGTTAAACCAAAAATAAAAAACTAAAAAAATTAAATATTTATCAGATCTCCTGACTTGGCAGTGACGTGGCGCGTTGACCGTTAGTCAATGCATTTGACCGTCCAAGTTAACGGTCAAACATCGGGTTTGGCCAAATTGTTTATTTTGGTGTATAGTTCGGGCCAGGATGTTATAGATCGAAAAGATTGGCCAGGATGTTTATTTTGGTCAAAGTTCAGGCCATACGAAAATATTAACCCTACTTTTTATTGTTATTTGTGATTTGTGATTTTTATGATATTAACTGAACTACGGTTTTTTTGTGTGCAGATGGCATTCCGCCAGTTCACGCTTGGCTTACGGTGGAATGGTTACACGGAAGAGACCGGAAAGGGGGCCACCTACGTCGGTGGCAATTTTCAGAAAATAAAGGTCGCTACCAGACCAAAGCTTGAAGACCTCTATCAAATATGCAGTAACGTTACTTGCATGGATGGCACGGGAAGAGTAGATCATATGGTGTACTGATATCCAAACAGAGAAAGTGGGTCATTGTGGCATGAGGAATATACCATAACCACTCAAGATGAAGTAGATTCCATGCTCGAATTCTTGAGGTCCAACAAATTGGCCAAAGCCAAGATGTTCGTTTACACCGAGCCAGCCGTTGGCGTTGGAGGTCATTCTGGACACTGTCAAACATCTGGTATCCATGGTGGAGGTGAATTATATGGCGATCATCCCTACCAAAGTTACCATGATCCTCATTCCTATTTTCAGTACCAAGAGCAAGGTGAAGGCCATCATCAATCTTTCCCATCATATGAAGAAGAAGTTCAACCGGACCTCGGCAACCAACCCCAGTACAACTTCCAATCAGGCAGCGGTAGTTTTCACAACTACCATTATGGAGCTGATGAAGGTGCCTTTCATGAGCTGGATCAAATGGAAGCTGCTATGCCAGCACCAGTCAGCGACCCCTCCGATGAAGAAGGAGAGAACAACGTCAGTGCAGACAGCTCCGACCCTCTTGAAGGTGCTGATAATTCAGGGCCAGAGTCAGATTCAGATAATGATCATGATGTGGCTCCTGACCGTGTACCAGTCCACTACTACAATCACATTCCAGATGACAATTGGATGGTCGACAGCGACATGGAGCCGCCAGAGGTCCCAATATGGGGCCCACTCACTGGGTTTACGAAGGGCCAACAATTTGGCTCGAAGAAGGAGGTGCGGCACGCCATTGAGACTGAAGCAATGACTCGGCATTTTGAATGACACACAACTCATTCCAACACCAAAAGGCTCATAGTCAGATGCCGTAATCATCACGAGGGGTGCAATATTAGGATTCGGGCCATCAACAGCAAGAGACACGGCCACTGGGTCATATCTCGTGCGGTGAACACACACACATGTGTGTCATCCATAACTAACATTTAAAGAGGTACATACATATTATCGTAAAACAAACATACTAAATTAATTAACATAAATAACATTGTTAATGAATAATAATTTAAATAGAAACATACATATTCAAATATTTGAAATTAATAAAATTCTTTTTGTGCACATAAAAATAAATCGTATTGGTTGTTTGGTAAATAATTTAATCGTATTGGTTGTTTTAAATAATTTAATCGAATACAAAGCAACACTCGCTAGACTCTTAGAAGAGGTATACATCCTCTTAGAAACGCAGTTTTTTTGACAGAAAAAGGGAGGATCCGAGGATCTCTTAATACCCGATTTTCCCAGGTAATGGGAGGATATGATAATCGCTTAAAACCCCATTTCCTTAGACGTGCATCTCTTTATAAAGAGTCGAAGTAAGTGGCGCTATGTATTCGATTAAATTATTGAAAACCACCAACACGATTAAAAAATCAACATAAATTTATTTTATATTACACTAAATACATTAACAAAATAAAAGAAGGACAAATGGTGAAGAATTGTATGTACCGGGTGATCGTTCCAAACATCCCTTGACCGATGGTTGGGTTGGTCGTACAAGTCGGTTGGATCCAACGGTCCTTGCTCGAGATAATACCGTTGGTTGTATATATCGACGTCCTCCCCAACCTACGAGAAAATAACAACGAGGTTAGTACATAGATTAATTAAAAGCTTATAACAACAACAAAAATTAAACCAGAATAATGAGTACGTACCGCTTGAAATTCATCAACATAAACTCCTTCTCCTTGCCACCAATCGGCCATTTTTTCGGCGCAATTCCGACAGAGCTTCGGCTCGGCGGGTTATGAGGAAAAAACCTAAGAAATGTTTTCTGATGGCAGATCGGACTTAGCCGCAACCAACAGACCACTATTCTTAGGCTTTTTGGGAGGGGAAGGGTTTAGAGAGATAAATTGTTGAGAGAGAAGGAAGAATGGGTTGTGGTGTGAAGAAATGAGAGGGGAAGGGGGGGTATTTATACCCATCAGACCGCACCCTCCAGGGGCGGTTGGGTAATTTTGCCCACCACGAAATCGCACCCTCCCGATGCGTTTTGCGCTTCCCTAGGGTTGACCGCATCTCGAGCGTGCGATCTGCTATCCTTGGCACGGATCGCTCCGCTGGCAAACGTTCAGCCGCCCGATCGCACCTCCATCCAACGGTCTTGAAGACCGTTCCGCAGCAGCAGTAAATTGCATCGTCCTAGTGCGTTTTGTGAACTGGAACGCACCCCTATGATGCGTTTTATAAGTAAAACGCACCCTTCTGGTGCGGTATACTTATAAAACGCACCTTAGGGGTGCGTTCCAAAAAAATTGGTGCTATTTCTGTCAATTTTTTCATATGGGTGCTAGTTTTATAATTTTTTTTAAAGGTGCTATTATTGGAAAAATCTCCACTTTTTGTAATGCCCAATTGTTGATCATGAACCATTTAAAATAGTCATTTTGTTTTGAACCATTTAAACCATGGAGTTATGTACTTTTTGCTCATATGAACAACAATTACTATCAAACTCCATGAAATAGTAACCATTATCACAACCAAAATGAAAACAGAACTCCATGATTTACAGAGGACTATGTATGAGAACTTCCACGAAAAGTACATAACTCATTAGAGTTACTAAATACAAATTAGTTTCAGCAAGTCTACTTACCACTAGGGTCCATATTGCAAAATGTTGGGCAATTCCCAATCTTCCGCGCTATGGTAATAGCTGACCCAACTTTTTTAAGCTTCTCTCCAGAAACTCTGACTATTCATATCTTTGTGGCAGGGGCATATTTGACTGCACTGACTACAGATCCAAAAAGATCTGGAAATACACTTCCATAAGTACACACAAATATGAAGTAGACAAGTAACCTGCAACGTACCTTGCAGTGAACCAAGTGACAGAGCCAGCAAACATTCCCCAAAGTTTTGAAGAATGCATCTTTAATTACGTTCATCATATTGAATGGTGTAATGGTGATAAAATCATCACCTTGGATGTCTCGATTTGCATCCAAGAAAACTTTCATCACTATGTATCTGTTGTTAAAACTTAAAACCCACCATTATCCTTAATCGGAGATGCAACTTAACAAAGCGACTATTAAATATTAATGCTTAGATATTCATGCTCACCTTAGGTGATGGACGATACTCAAGAAATGGATAAGGAATAGCTTTTGCTTCATGGTGAGGTGAGCATGAGTAAGAAAAATACTAAACCCAAAAAAGTGGCGTTGCGGCTAACCTCAGCAAAGCAACGTAGCGCTTCACTTTTGGGTTAATTTCGTCGTTGTTAGATTCCCTCTCCCGCTAAGACCCAACAATACAAGGCAAGCCCCCATCCCCATCTACAAATAGCCCATCCGCCATGCAAATCGATCCATAATTACCAGCTAGCTCGTCCCCTTGCCAATTAGAATCCCCTCAATAACCAACTAATTCGCCTTGATGAATTGGAATATCCTCCTCCTCGTTCCCATTGTGGTTTTCTCCTTGTGCGTTTTGGCTCGTCCCTCCCATTCTTGCGGCTTCACCCTGACCAACAATTGCCCCCATCCCATATGGCCTGGAACGCTAGCAGGCTCGGGCACCCCGCAGCTCCAGACCACCGGGTTTCGCCTTGACACGGGCCAGACGGCTCGAATCCCCACCATCCCAGGATGGTCCGGGCGTATATGGGCGAGAACGGGCTGCTCCTTCGATCAATCTGGTGTTGGTACCTGTCAAACCGGCGACTGCGGAGGGAAACTGGAGTGCAACGGCAATGGTGCCACCCCTCCTGCTTCCTTATTCGAGATAACACTCGGCAAAGGCTACAATGATAAAGACTTTTACGATGTCAGCATCGTTGATGGATACAATCTTCCTATGATCGCTACGCCCGTGGGCGTCAACGGAGCTTGTAACGCCACTGGCTGTGCTTCTGACCTCAACCTCGGTAATACAAATTAACTATCCAACGTTCATCCATTCCCTTGCCTCTTCAAGGGTGCTTCCCATGTTAACGAGTCTCAAACTTACAGGGTGCCCCAAGGAGCTTCAGGTGGTCAGCGCCAGTACGATCGATGGTATTGACGGTGAGGGAGGAGTGATAGCGTGCAAGAGTGCTTGTGAGGCATTCGGCCTGGACCAGTACTGTTGCAGCGGCCAGTTTGCCAACCCCAACACCTGCCGGCCATCCTTCTACTCTACTATCTTCAAGCGAGCCTGCCCCCGCGCTTACAGCTATGCCTTCGACGATGGAACCAGCACCTTCACCTGCAAAGCTTACGACTACGCAATAACCTTCTGCCCTTCCAATAACAACAATTACCATAATCCCGACCCACTGTACGCATGGGTTCTGTTAATACTTACAACGTGGGTTAGCCACTTTCATTTAACTTGGTTCTTGACGATTCTTTTCAAGCTCATACATTCATTCTTCTCCAACTGCAGGACCGGTGCATCTTCTTCTGAGACATTTGGTGGTCCGGTAACACGGAAGAACAGCCAAGGGGGAGCCGCTGGGATGATTTCCACCTCAAACGCTCTCCCGCCTCCTCAAATTATTGTCCTGCTCACGTTTATCTTTGGCATTCTTCCATTGATCCTCGTATGAAGCATTTCTGATGAACAAGACATGAATCACTCACAGCTGTCTCTTATACAGTTAATTTATGAATGAAATGATCCCAATTGTAGTGTTCTTCAAGTGTTAGGACACCATACTCCATACAGTATTTGTACGAGACATCATAAGAACACACCAAACTAAACAAAACTTACTAGGCATTTGAATAGAATACATTCATTGGCTCACGTAACAAATTCCTTTCTTCTAGCACATTATGCAGACAATTCAACTTCTAACCAACTCAAAGTAGCTACCAAGGTCAGCATCTGGACAGCAAATATCAAAGGAAACCCAAGTGAAGGACATGCATTCGCATCATAACAGTTTAGCGGAAATTCATTTCTTGGCTTTAGCTCTCTTCGAAGCTTGATTTCTCTTTGTTGCTCGCTTTGTTGGATTAGACTTCCCTCCTGCACTCTTGCTTTTCTTCTTATCAAAACCCTGCATTCAAAATTAACAAGAAATCAAGCATATTAGAGACGTCTGGTGTTTCACAACTCAGTATATGATAACATAACAGGGGAGGACTGCCAAATTGTACTAAAAGTAGTGGGATCATACTGATGACTTATCCGCTTTCGCCTTGGCTTTCCCCCCACCATTGGGCTGTTCTTCAATGCCCTCATTCTGATATGGATGAGAAGCTTTCCTCTGCACTTTTTCTGTTTCGTCTTCTGAATCGAAAGAGAAACCCTCAAGTGTTCCTACTCGGACCAAGTAAATTCAGTGAAAGCACAAAAAAACCCTCAAAGGAAAGTACAATATAAACTGAGACATGGCGCCACATAGATGTACAAACAGGAAACCAAATCCCTTACCTTCAACCATTGTTTCAGCTTCATAAACATTGGACTGTGGTGTTAGCTTAATGAAGTCATTCATAATGGCTTCTATCTGGCAAGCAATAGCATTCATAACAACTGAATAAGAAACAAATAATGACATCTGCCACTATAAGGAAACTGAATCGGATCTAATCAGAGAGACGTTATTTTCTGCTATAACACGAAGATACTAACCTTTGCCTCTGATTGGCCAAAGCTAACCTGAACCAGAAAAAGATTACATCAACAATTAGTTCTAACCAAGAATACTGCATGCATGACTAAAGCTCAAGCAGCGAGCAGAAATGATTTGGTGATCTGGAACTCAGGAAAGAACGGATGACATACAACACAAAATGTCCTGGACGGAACAATTGATGTTCTGTATATTGTTCCTGAAACAAGTAAATAAACTAATCAGAGGCAGGTAATTACCAAGTGATGCACAAATAAGGATTCTTAGTGATGGTGATGGTCAATGATGGGAGGCAGTAATGGAGTGCACAGTAAACCATCTAAGAAGCTTCCTTCAGTGAATATAACTCAGGATTTCCATAATACACTTCAACATGTTACTGAGGCATGGACGCCACTGTTGAGCACTATAGATTCTCCGACTCCATTACAGTACCCACACCCAGTGTTATTTCTAGGTCAATGAAAACCCAAATACAAATCTAGTTTCTCATCCAAGTCCACTCAGCTGCTTTTACATCCAACCTCCAAATTTCTCACTAGAGGGGGCTCCTTTATAACACTGAATTCCAGAGCTCTATATAACCGCTCAACAGTGTCGATCAAACACATCCGTGACACATACAGTCATACACAATTGTCAATGCATTCGTGACATTTACCCGGGCATAAACTTATGAACCTCAAACTGCATACAATCCAATGGAACAGAATTCTACAGTTTTATGAGAGAAAGTTCTGAAAGGAGCATCACAAACAAAATGGAGCAGTACCTTTCAGATCGAAGTACATGTCACTATTTCCAGCGGGGCTATCTTGTACCATTATGCGTCCTACAGCCCCCATATCCCCACTTAAATCAACGGAATCTCCATCACACTCAACAAGTGCCTGACACAGACCACAAACCTTTTATCAAATATGCCCGATATAACCACTAAACAAGCAAGAAAGAGGGGAAAACCCAGTAAGATCCAAAGAAACATTCCTTGTCAAACTCCTAAAGTAATGATTATGTAAAATAGCAACAAAATTTCTCAACATACATTCTTTCGACCTACGAAAATGAAACATGAGTCTTTTTATCTCTAACAACAAAGATGAACTAGCCAAGAAAGTTGCAGAAACTATATCTGACCAACTCTTGTTTCATGGAAGTATATCTACCAAGAGTACAAATGAACGAAGCCCTAAAGAAAGTTATCAAGTATCATCCAACGGAAGTCCTAAAACTCACCTTTGAACGTTGGACTTTCTCGGATAGTACCAGAGATAAGCTTGAGGTAGAAACCTGCAGGATCCTGAGGTAATTCAGCAAGTCATGTACCAGTAAGTTTAAAAGTAACTTGCACTAGTTTATCATACCCGGGAACTAATAGGCTTCTCAGTTGTGTCCTCTTCTGGTGCTTCCAGGTCCTCATTTCCTCCTGGAACAGTATCCAATGCTTACGTGAATTCAATGAAACAAATCCACGGTGACAATCCTACATAGGCGCCAAAACAAAGAGGAGAGAGATTCTGATTTCTGACCCTTCTTCTGCAGGTCATCCATCCTATTTATCTTATGTAGAGTATCATCCTCTAGTTTTGATTTCTTTTTGGGAGATTTTTCTTTTGGAACCTTCTTCGGTACAGAGTTCTCACTGCTACCAACTAATGCTGCATCCTTATCATTTTCCTTCTTTGGACTACATAATCTTCTTGCTTTTGCTCTTGGTTTACCATCAGGAGAAGACTCGGAATCCGAAGACAGGGCCAAAATAAAGTCATCTGAGACCTGTATAATATTACATGTTCTTATCATCGGTATGCAAGAACATAAGGCAGCAAGCGGAAGACTTAATTGAAATGAAATACAATCCTATTAGTATTTCTCAAACAAAGACAAATCAAGGGACAGGAAAGGAAAGGGGGAGATATGAAAGCTGTAGATGATTATTCACAATGATGACATGGATGTAAGGTTTATAAACAGTCAAATCAAAACCAATGTAGTAGTTGCTTCAGCAAATCTGCAAATGAGCCAACTGCGGACTAAAATTTAATGGACAAAATAGAATGCGCAAAATCTGGAGTGATATGACAATGCTTATCACTAGTAAAATAGATCTCTCACAATCTCAGGTCCTGGTCTATCAGCATTCAACCTTAACCAAAGGCGTGGTTCTTCTAGTTCTAGATGCGGAGAATTCATAAACTTTCAAGGGGCAGACTTTAGCCCAATGCATCAAATCTCCATTTACAAATACGCCATTCAAAGATGACTAGGTCACAACAACAAAAGGGGGGAAATCATAAGCTAAGCTGTTGGGAAAATCATTTCCTATTCACTGTTAACAAGGAAAGAATGATGGATTATAGACGAACTACCCTGGTTGGTGCTGATCCCTCAGCATCTACAGCATCTTCATGTGCAATACTGTTGTCTGGAAAATGAACTTAAGAAAGAGCAGTTAAGTCTTAAGCTTGGCACATAAATTCAATTGCAGTACACAGAGTATGAAAACTGCCTATAATTCATAAATGTAAACATGCCTCACTTTTTTTCTTCTTCTTCCCAGGTGAAGTGTAGTCTTCTTTTGGCTTCTTTCTTGATGCCTTGGCTTTGGAAACCTCGTCTGATGGAGACTGACCACCATTTTCACCATCTGAATCAGGAACGTTCTCACTTTCTAGTGACTGGGAGTTGGCTAGATCCACCCTTTCAGGACTGTCATTCAGAGATAAACTGGACCCCGATGATATAGCCACCGGCGAATAAGTTGGAGCCTGCAGATATGTAGAGTTCAGCAACTGCATAACCAGGAGCTGATATCAAAATATCAAATCTCCGGAACTAGTACCTGGAAGGAGCGAAGCCAATCTGGAGAACTTTCCCTGGAGTCACTCATTTTTCTTGGGCGCTCTCCTGAATATACACCGCAATTCTTGAGTTAGGAATGACGAAGCTAAACGAGGATGCGTTGAATTTGAATGCGGCAACAAAGCAAATTCGCCCTTCCGACAGCCACAGACATGCAGGAACCAAGCAAAACTCCCACCTCCCTCTTACGAGACGAAGGGAGCCTAATTTAGGAATTCAGATTTTGAGGGCCGGCTAAATGCCCAGATGGCAGCTTATTATTGTTTCTTAACAAAGGCTAAAATAACGGCTTGAGATGGGTTAGTTGATTTGGGACCGAATTATTGTGTGGTTGGGATTAATGCGGGTGGGGAGGGATTATCTTTACACTCCAAACTTGTCTTTCAAATTCTAATAATTGTTTTTAAACATCTCACCAAAGTATGAGTGATTTTATCATTTCGAGAGTGACATAGGCAATGAAATGGGTCCAGAGGGTCGACCCACAAACCAACCCAACCTGACCCAAAAACTACGAGTTAATCGGGTTCGGGTTATTAAAACATCAACCCATTCTCTATTTTTCGGACGGGTTCGGGTCGGGTCAACGGGTCGGGTTCTCATTTGTCAGGTCTACTTGAGACCAACCTTGCCCTCAAGGTTGACCGACTTCACCATTTTCCTGCCTTGATTGCGTGATTCGCGAGTCTATTCCTCCGTGACCTGCGCTTCCTTTTCTTCCAATTCAATTCGACCGGTCGCTTAACATCAGCAGCCCTCATGAGTCTCACCTTAGTCTAATTCCCTAGACTGACCCAACTTGCGTCCAATCCAAGTTAATTGGCCCTTCCAAAGCTTACTTTTATCCATTGGCCCAAGCCCTCTTTGGAGACTCAACCCATTAGTTTCTTGCAGTAGGCTTTCATTTTTCCTGCTCGGCCCATTAACTAGTAAGTACTCGGCCCACATAAATGTCATCCTTGGCATGTTCATTAGCTCTTGTTCGGCCCTCTTTTCTTCAATCTTCTGTCTGTTTGGCTGATCTGCATAAACCATTGTGTCTGGCTCGACGCCATAGAGAAGAGCCCACGTCAAGTTGCTCATGTATGGCCCAAGAATTAGCCCTCGACCCAGGGAGAGCGCAGATGACTTAGGGTTTGCGAAAGGGAGGAACCCGTTGCCGTCGCCGCTGCTGCCGCTCCTCTTCCTCATTTCTCCCTCCTACCGCGGATGACCCACCCTCTTCTCCAACCTCGCCGCACCTTTGTCGCACGCCCTCGATCTCTTCTCTCCTCCGCTCGACGTCACGACGGGATATGATGCCAATAGTCGCGATCCGCGCGCGACTCGAAGTTCCGGCGAGTCAAGCCCACGACGCGACATCGTCCTGTTCTCTGACGATGAGCTTCCTTCCCGTCGTGGTGCCGCCACCGATTTCGGCTCCAGCGAACCCACTCGGTGACCCTTTGCCTCAACTGACACTGCCATTACTCGCACAGACAGAGCCGTCGCGCTGGGCTTCTTCTCCGTCTTCTCGTTCGTCGTCGTCGTCGGCTTTGTCTTCATGTCCAAGATCGCCACGAAGCCAGTCGTTCCGTCGACGAGTAGAGGATTTTGCTGCGGTGGTGTGCCTGCGCCAAGTGAACCTCGGAGCTTCTTGTCATCTCAGAGATCAGGGCGGCAGGGAAGGACAGTGCTCCGTTCGTGGTGGCTATCACAACGGGTACCTGCTTCGCCAACCTCTCGTTCCCGATCGATGCCGTTTGTGATGGGCGACAGCTCAAGGGCGCTTTGTTCCCCTCTATCGCGCTCCTCGCCTATCCTTTGATTCTTTTTTCGGTACCTCCAGTTCTCCTCGCGTTCCAGCCTGA
Source organism: Linum tenue (assembly GCA_946122785.1). Taxonomy (NCBI): domain Eukaryota; kingdom Viridiplantae; phylum Streptophyta; class Magnoliopsida; order Malpighiales; family Linaceae; genus Linum; species Linum tenue. The sequence goes on along the minus strand of CAMGYJ010000009.1, from coordinate 47,664,765 downwards.
TCTTTCTCACCGTGTTTTGCGCCCGGAATTGCCCTTCAAAGCCAATTGCGTCTTCCTTGTCAAACCCAGCGGCCGGAAAGACACGATTTCCTTCTTCTTCGACCACCGCAAGGACAATTGTCTTGGGAACTGTCTTCTGAATGGAATGATGGAGACTTTGGCAGCAAGTGGTGGCGGTTGAGGTGCGAGCACCTTCCTCCGCTAGGCGTACGTGCGCTCTACTGCCGTCGTTAGGGTGCCAGAGTTGACTTGCAAGCTATCGCGTATAGCTTGAAGTTTTGCCTCCAACAGTTGCCGGCAGGTCTGTTGTTTGAGGTTGAAGGACTTAATCCTTTGTTGAGTTTTATCAAAAAAGATTATAGAACTCGTCCCGGTTGAGAGTTGTGATGACTAATGAACTCATATTCGTAACCGGAGCTCTGATACCAATTGTTAGAAACATAGCTTTTAACGGGTTATTGGATTGGATCGACATTTAGGATTTTAGAAGAGAATTGGGGATTTAGGAATTAGAAGATAGAAATAGGGATTGAAATTGAGAATTTTAGGGAAGAAGTAGAATAGAAAGATAGAATCGGTCGAAGCCTTAGAGGGACAAAGATTGAGAAATCAAAGGATAGAGGATTAGGGCTTTGGGACGTACTTTTCGAATAATTGTTATTGCTTGCTTGATAATGAAACCCAAATTACATATTTGTAGGAAAGATAGAAAAACCTAATAATAAACCTCATTCTACTAAAAGACTACTAAACTTATTTATCAATACCCTAATAATAATAACAGAAACCCTAAAGGAATAGGTTTCTATCAAATGCTCACAAGCTTTGGGCGCCAGTGAACATGAAGTTGTGAGTGTCCTCGACTGCGTTGTCAATCACCTCGTCCCCGCTACCTGAATTCCCCTTATAGAGATTAATGATCTTCTCCGCCACCTCCGCTCAACTGTTGCTTTCTGCCACTAACCACTCCACTTGTGTTCTTGGTAGCCTAACCTTCAAGCGCATAGGGTCGCTGTCGTCCTTGGTGCCTCAAACGCATGACATGGAGATCCGACATAGATTGATTGGACAACATTAAGACACTAGCTTTTACCCGACCCGTTGACCGGTAACTTTTTTATTTATTTTATATCCTATTAAATTGTATTTTCGTTGCCTCGCTCTCAATTCTCAATTACTTAAAAGTGTACGATGGCAAGTCGAGTAGTTTGGCTTGGGGAGTATATGGGCATTGGGCCGTGTTTGGGCCGGCACGCTTCGGGCCCGTTTATTTCGTGCCGTGCTTGGCACGGTCCGTCAGTTTTCGTGTCGTGCCGTGTCAGCCCATTTGTTGATTTTTGCTAGGCCCGGGCACGGTTTTCATCGTGCCGTGCTTATTCGTGCTCGTGTCATGCTTATATTCGTGTTTAATGAAAATAAAGAAAATAAAAGAGAAAATAAAAAAGAAGTAATAAATTGGACGGAGAATGAAAGTATTAAATTATTTATGAATTAACTACGCAGGTCTAAGATGAACAATTTATTAATTTTGTCACTCTTTGTTAACTAATGAAAGTTAGGGTCCAATACTAAAAATATGGTATTTAATTCACCAACAACTTCCACATATCACAACAATAAACCCGCAAAGAAAACAAAACCATGTTCTCTCCCGATAAATCAATGGTCTTGCCTACCTATTAGAGATTAGGGGTGGGCATTAGGTTCGGTTTTACCGAACCGAACCGAACAAAAAACCGACCGAACCGAGATATATACATTTAGGTTCGGAATTCGGGCATAAATGTAGTGTATTTCGGAAACCAGACGTATTTGAACCGAACCGAATTACCGAAATCACCGACCGAATTCCGAAATAATAACCAGCCCAAGACCCAAGTGCCCAACCCACTAGCCTACCCAGCACCTCCCCAGCCCAATACTCGGCCCACGCCTATCCTAGTATCCCACAATTGAATTGGGCGGGCCTCACTCCTCAGCCCAACCCACTAGTCTCTAACCCTAGGTCAGGACTCAGGAGATTGAATCCTCTCCTCTCCTCGTCTCCTCTCCTCCTCGCACTCGCAGACAGACACAGACCGCACTCCGCAGTCGCACTCGCAGACCTCGCCCCTCGGCGGCTCGGTCCTCGGAATCGCGAACTCGAAGCAAGCAGCAGCTCTCCTCGACACTCGACAGGCGGCGACTCGCCGCGCCGACTCCTCCTCCTCGGCAGACGGCAAGCGGCGACTCCACTCCTCCTCGGCAGGCGGCAGCTCAGCCCTCAGGGCTCGACCTCTCCAGTCCAGACCTCCGACTCCTCCGCGGCCCGCGCCGTTTCCCTGACAGCCCGACGCCGACGCCGTTTGCCCGACAGTCCTCCCCGGCGTCCCCGCCATTGCCACGCCCACCAGCCACCGAGTCTCCTACACTCCAAGTCTCCAACAGGTCCGAGTCCGAAGTCCAGAATCCAAACCCAATCGACATGACTGCCTCCACGAGTCGGAAACCGAGCAAACAGAAGAATGTTGGTGGCGCCACCAACACCAATACCGACAGTCAACAAATTCCAGTTGAGGAAGTCCATGTTTCGGTAGGTTTAGTGTAAATTTTTTTATAGTTAAATTGTATGGACCTAATTGTATGTTGGAGTGTTGGTTTAGTGTAACATGGAATTGGTGCAGAATCACCTAGTTAGATTAGATGCTGGCTGCCCTATGTAATTTTTTTATTATTGGTGTTGATTGTGTTCAATTGTTGATTGTGTAATGTGTAGGAAAAGGATTCATCGGCCGGTGATGCTCCCGTGGAGGTGGAGGGAGCTGCTGCCCGTCCCGGCTCTACTACAAAAAAAAAATCTAAAACCAAAAAGAAAGGAAATGAAGTCAAGAGCTGTGTGTTGGACTCAATTCACAAAGTTCAATGCCCCGGACGGTTACAAGATGTCAAGGTGTATGAAGTGTGGGAAGGAGTATGAGGCCGATCCATTTCTTAATGGAACCAATGCGATGAATGTTCATATGCGAAAAGGTTGTGGTGACGAAAAAGGTACTACTCAACAACTATTGAACTTAGGAAAAACTGGGGTAGAAGGTGTGGGTACTTTAACGAACTGGAAGTTTGATCAAGAAGCTACTAGAAAAGGATTAGCTTACATGCTCATTGTTGATGAAAAACCATTCAAGTTCGTTGATGGGATGGGGTTTAAGTACTTCATGTCACTATGCTGCCCTATGTTCAATATTCCTTCTAGAAGAACAATTACTAGGGATTGCTTTGCCTTCTATAGTGAAATGAAAGACAAGTTGAAAAGGTTTTTTCAAAGTTGTGAAGGAAGAATTTGTTTGACTACTGATGCATGGACTTCAAACAAGCAAGATAGTTTTATGTGCTTAACTGCACATTTCATTGATCAAGATTGGAAATTGAGAAAGAAGATCATCAATTTTGGGGAACTTAAGGGTCATAAAGGTGTAGATATTGCTGATGGCATTGTTGCTTGTTTGGATGATTGGGGAATTGACAAGGTCTTCACAATTACTGTGGATAATGCTAGCTCTAATGATACAGCTGTGGCCAAATTGAAGGAAGTTTTTAATGTTAGAGGCACTAGTATATGTGATAGTGAATTCCTTCACATGAGATGTGTAGCTCACATATTAAATTTGGTTGTTTCTGATGGGCTTGGAGATATTTCATTGTCGGTGAAGAGAATTCGGGAAGCAGTGAGGTTTATTAGAAACTCACCAGAAAGGTTGAAAAAATTTCATGAGTTTGCTACTGTTCAAAAGGTAGAAGGCAAGCGTGGCTTGTGTCTTGATGTTCCTACTAGATGGAACTCGACATTCTTGATGTTGCAGGCTGCTGAGAGGTATGAAAAGGTGTTCAAGATGTTTGACATGTATGATGACCATTATCGAAAGGATTTGGAAAGCAGGAAGGATAGACATGGCATAATTGGAGTCCCGGAGAAGGATGATTGGGAGAATGCAAGGAGGATGATGGGGTTTCTTGGTCGGTTCTACGACTTCACCTTGAAGATCTCGGGCTCAAAGTATACCACTTCTAACTTGTTCTTACAGGAAGTGCATTCCCTATATCATTTGATAAACAAGTGGGAGACGGAAGTTGATAAAGATGTCGACTTGAGTATCATGGCAACCAAGATGAAGACGAAGTACGAGAAGTATTGGGGAGATGTGGATAAAATGAACAAGCTACTTTACATCTCCACTGTGATGGATCCGAGGTACAAGATGGGTTTTGTCGACTTTGCTTTGAAAAGGGTGTATCCTGAGGGTGGCAAGGGAGCACGTATGGCTGGGGATGTGAAGACCGCTACATTTGATCTATTTGCTCACTATGAACAGCTTTGGAAGGCAAAACAAAGCAAGAATGCCTCTACTTCTTTGGCCCCAATTGTGGAGGAGTGTAATGCTGATGAGCTTGATCTACTTGCTGAATACAGAAAGCATAGAGAGCAAATTGTAGGGGCGGTAAACAAATCCGAGCTTGAGAAATACCTTCGTGAGGAAGACGAGCCAATGGTGCTCAAATTTGATGTACTAGGTTGGTGGAAGGTTAACAGCTTGAGGTTTCCTGCCCTTTCCATGATGGCTAAGGATGTTCTAGCGGTTCCAATCTCTACCGTTGCATCTGAATCTGCCTTTAGTGCTGGTGGGAGGATTCTAGATGATTTCAGAAGTTCATTGACTCCTAAGATTGTAGAGGCTTTAATTTGTAGCTCGGATTGGATTCGAGGTGATTCTGCACCACCATCAATCGAGGAGGATCCAGAAGAGGTTGAGAAAATAGATGAAGGTGAAGTTTCAAATTTAGCATTACATATTTATAACATGATTAATTTTTATGTCATGACTAATTTTGAGTCTTTTAATCATACAGAATTGGACAAGTTGATGAATGCAATCTCTATAAGAGATAATCTAGTTTCATCTACCTCGACTTCCAATGTACCGAGTGGGAGGAGGAACGATGGCAGTGCATCCAGTAGTGCTTGTGGTGATACTTCTGATGTTTCTATGCATGGTTGATGACTTCAAAGGTAAGAACTAATTATTTTATTCTACTTGGTTACTTGTGATTAGCTCTAAACTTATTAATCACTAACCATCACTGTTTTGTGTTTATTGTACTATTTTCGAATTCAAAGGTGTCAATTGTCCAAGAGGGAAGAGCCAAGAAGCACGACCTTTGGAGTTTGTACAAGTTATGCTTGGAATTTAGACATTGGCTACCTTTCTCTTATTAGTTTGAACTTAGAACCATTTGTTTTGTAATGAATATTTGGATTTGGAAGAACTTGATGCAATGTAATGTGTTGAATTGAATGTGCTTGATTTATTTTCCAACTTGATGTAATGTGTAGGTGGACAATTGATTTATCTTCCAACTTTAAATGCTTGTTTTAATTAATTGTATTTGATAGACATGTGAAATGACAGGTGGAAATTTATAAATGAAATGGCAGCAGTGAGTAGCCCCCCATGCCAAATTTCCATGGTGAAAATGTAGTGTAGGGGTGGGCACAGCAGCGGAGCAGCCAGCCAGCCCCATTTCCAGAATGCACAAACAGGGGCAGCACAGCAGCATGCAAAATCTCCACAGCAAGAGAATTCGGTTTTGGCCATTCGAACCGAACCGAACCGAGTTGTAATTCGGTTGGTGTGTTGGACGTTTCGGAAACTCGGTATGTGGTGGTTCGGTTCGGTTCAAACCGAACCGACCGAACGCCCACCCCTATTAGAGATGGGCAATGGGTTGATCAACCGCTAAACCCACCCGAACCCACCGATTATGACCCGCCCATTACATGTTTGGGTTGATGTGGTGGATGGGTGTGAGTCAACTTTTTTGTCACTCACTAAACTTGGGTGGGTGACGGGTGGGTCATTACCCGCAAAATCACATGATATGTTTAGTCACTAATGCACATTCTATAATAAGATACTATATTTTCTTATCTCAAAACTTTAATCATGACTGATTCAATTAAATTACAATTAACTTTATAATTTTTACTTGATGTATACTATAAATTTGATTATTTTAAAATATGAAAGCTATCACTAAAATAATTTTTGTTCGCAAATGAGATAATAGGTGTTATATATGCAATAAACTATGTTTAATATTTCTAAATTTTCTTAATATGTAGTATTGATATTAAATTATTTTTATGCAAATTTTTATGACTCATCATTATCTAATATTTAAAAATCATTTGACCCATCAAAATCGTCAAATTCACCCATCATTCGCTGTCACCCACCCACAACGAAAACAATGGATGGGTGGATTTTAAGTAAAAAATTAGTTTTTACCCCACCCATTGATCGATTGATTTGAGTTCATTTCTTATTATGTTAACTAACTATCTATATTTTAAATAATTTGGGACTTCTCAGAAACTTAAACATAATTTAAAAGTAATATTTGTCTGAACTTATTCCTCTGCCGATCAACAGCTTTCCTTGCTCCTCAGCTCGCTATAGCCACCAGCGGGAGAGGAAGAAGATTAACATGTTCCTTCTGTTCATCATGCTGCAAGGTGGTGTGAAAAATAAAAGAACTCCAAATATTTGAGTTGTTTGGGTCCCTTCGCAAAAAAATTGACAATTGCTGCATATTCCGCCCTCTCTTCAACCCCTCCATATATTATATTTACTCTTCTTCCTGATTACCCAATATATAACTTGACTTTTTCACAAAACCTAACCCCGACTACTTAAATTGAAACCAAATAAAGATAACAACATAAATTGAAGGGAGCAAATTTTGGTATGTAGTTACCATTGCGGGATAAAAAGGAAGGCAGGAGCAAAGATAGCATACTTCTTGGTGCGCCGGATAAGTGTTAGGACCTACTAAAATTCAAAAAGAGTTTAACATCCGCGCTAACACATACCAGAAGCATTCCGGCTTTCCAAATTGCTCGTCCAAAAAAATACTCTCCATCCAGAAAATATTAAATGGCGGTGACAATTTTCTAATTCTACTATAAATTATTATGTAGATTATTAACTAATTCCCACAACCATTAAGAAAATCCTAGTGCACAGCTTTTTGAATGGCACAATAAACATTTAAAGTATAAAAATATTACACCGGGTGAAAGGAAGTTGGCCAAAGATAAAATTCATAACATAAGCGTTCTACGTACACCAATCTCAAACATCTGTTACTTCTCATTAGTTCTTGTTTGTGACCCATATAAAATATTTGTATAAATACATTTTTTTGCAATACGTGTGTATTAATCAGTGTAGTACTATCCTATTTTAACAAAATTCACAATAACAATATGATTATAACTAATTTCTTGTGACAAATATCCTTCCAATTTTATCTCTGGATGCAGGAATTTTAAAATGAGACTTCATCTTTTCCATTCCACATTAAAAGTAAGCTAGATAAGTGCACCAGCTTGTTGGGTGGATTACTAAGAATTTGAACACAATGCACCTATAGTTTGAATGCTATGTTTCTATAATCAATTCAAATGATCGTATAAACTCATTCATTGCAAGTAGGATAAAGAATACAGATCAATGTTTGGCATGATCTTGGGTTTCATGTTTATGGAGACACTCATTCGTATTTTGCTATCTGTTTCAATTGTCCACCATTGGTTAAGCACCTTATAAATTTGCATACTCAAATTGATATAATTAGTTATATTCTTTACAATGGAAGATAAAAATATGCCAGATGTTGAAAGATGATTCTACTGATATTCTTCGACTAAACTGCAGCTTAAGCTCTTTTGTTCAGCTTCAATTCTTTTCTGTATAACCATTTACTTCTTCTATGTTTCCCTGTCCTTTTTCCTTCTTCGTCCTTTAGCCCTTTTCACCTACCCCGATTTCATTCTCAATGAAAGTCCCAATAACAAAACATAACCTTTGTACTTTATGACATTAAAAATTAAATTACCTTAATACATTCATCTTAAAGAATGATGCGTTGGATACATTCTCTAATAACAGTAAAAGATTAGGTTTAGAAAAACTAATCAGCTCCAGTTGTACACAATGATACATCTTCGTCCTTGTTGGAGGAAGACAAATGGGAATTTTGAAACAAAACCCAACCTATAAAAGTAGAGATTCCAATCGATCTATTCTGAAGAAACCATGCTGAAAACAGGCAATCCAATATAAAAAACATATATCAAGGAAGACTTCAACTCAGACCACCTGTCAATTAGCAATTTTGAAGAACAAAACCTTGGACAAAATCACCAAACTTAAGGGAAAAGCTTTGCTCTATTATATCAACAAATCCCCTAAGATCATACTGAAATTAAAAAACAATGAAGCCATGAAAAGAAATTATACCAGTTCTGAGAAGTGGGAAGTCCAAGCTTCTGTTCGACATGAACACATAGATAAGCATCTTATCCTTTTCCGCGCAGAATCTCACCACCCTGACCAGACTCACGTGCACTTCCATCCATCTCAATCAATTGAGATGAAAGTATAAGCAACATGCCAAATCCATTATGATTGCATAAGTTTTAATACGAAAGGAAGAAAAGGCAAGCATCAATGGTTACCTGCATGGGAGAGCTCAAAGGTCCTAGTTACTGGCATTCCCCAACTGGAATGCAATAAAAGCAGTGAGTCTCATCTCCATGGTGTAAGAAGATTCCACTCTAATCGTGTCCACCCCTTCGAATTTGATCTGAGTCAAAACCAGAGTGAAGCAATTCTCACGTAAGTTGCATTATACTTCGCTAGACCTCCAAATCTGTAGTTCCACTACCCTTGCTGGTACATCATAGTAGATCGCCTACAAATTGTAGAAGCAAACCTAATGGGTAAACCATAAATCCCTAGCTACAAACAAAACCAAAGCATATAACCTATAATGCTAGCGACCATTATAAGCAGAATGTGTTTCTATATTGCTAGCGACCATTATAAACTATACTTCTAGCAAAACAAAAGAAAAGTGGAAATCACCAACATGAATCAAAATGGGCTTGCTTCAAATCTGAATCGCCACTACCCAGCCAGGTTGACGTTGGCTTTTGCTTCCCTATCATGCTTGCTTCATCACCGACAGCAAATGCCGATCGAATGGCAAGCAGAAACCAAGTCATATGTGTTTATAGACCCCATAAGTTGACACTTGCAGCCAAATGCATGACATGCTTAAAATCAAGTCATATGTGTTTCTTTTCCTACTGAGTTCAAGAGTAAATGGTGTGAGATGGAGGATGGAAGTTGACCTTTTGATTCTGCAAGAAGTGGAGGCAATATGAAATAGTGCTTCTGTTAGATGATGAACCCGTTCCGATTAATTCTGTAGCTGCCACCAAGAGGAAATAATGGAACTGTTAGTACAGAAACTAAAATCCTCGACCATCATAAACTAATCAAAATCGAACTCTACGTTCGCCAATGAGCAAGGATAAATGAAATTCTAGATTTTCAAAACACCAAACGTTCTATAAATCATCAACAGAATGTAACCTTAACTCCAAACAAATGAGTCTGTGGAAGACCTTCTAATTTGTGAATTACACTAAGGACAGGGTCCAGCAAAATGTTGTACTTCTCCACTCTGCCCTTCTTTGCCCTGTAATCACCCAGAACAGCAACTCTTACTTGCGAACTTAGCATTCAGCGTTTGACCGGAAAAGTAAGCTGAAACCACACATCCAAATCGATACAAATACCCCCCCTCCAATTTCATCAGAAACCAATACAGTCCAGACCCAGTTCTCCAAAACTTAAGGGATAATCACATACAACGGTAACAAAAAAAGGACCAATTATGATTTTTAAGCTAATAAGAAAGAGGGGGAAAACCGATGGCTTGAGAATGATGGGGGCGCCCTCCACGGATGCGAGTAGCTGGAGCGATTTGGAGCCAAATTATGGACAGGCTGAAGTAGAGAAGAGAGAATAAGCAGGGTTCGTGACGTCGACAGTAGTTACCATGAAAACCCTCTCAGTGGTTTTGTTTCTTCTGTGCGTACATCGACATCGTTAATCTTGTCCGGCATTTGTACACTGTCTGCTGCAGCAATCGACAGAGAAGATAGCAGCGAATCTCTGGAGGTAATCTGGAACCTGCGGTGGAGGTGGGCTGGCTGCCGGAGATTAAAGTCGCACTCGTCAATAACCTCTCCGCCGCCGAGATCGTCCGCGGTACTCCCAATCGCGATCTTCCCACTCCCAAGGACTTCCGTCTGCGAGTGGGGTCGTCGACTTGCTTATAATTAGGGTTTTCGATTTGTTTGAAATTGGGAATAGGATGAGATTTCTTATGCGAGTTATTGTGCTTCTCGCCGTAGGGGACAACCTCAATCAAATCTGTAAAACAGTTAAAGGGTAAGAAACCTCATCTTCCATTCCTTCCGCAGATCGATTCTGTAAAAGGGTAAGCAGCCTCCTTCCTTCTCCTTCCTTTCACCTTTCCCCCTCTCTCTCTGTAATATGCCTGCAATTGCTCTTCCCTTTCCGTGACTTTCTTCTCTCTCTTAATAACCAGTATAAAAGGTGGGCTTATTTCACCCAAACAAAAAATAAATGAATATTATATGACAACGTGGGAAACGGAGAAAAGGTGGGTAGTGGACTGTTTGTTAGTTCTGCAATCAGGTGGGGACTCTTATTTTTTTTCCCGCTTAACACTCTGCCACATCAGCTTCCTAAAATCACTCTATGGGCAGGAAAATTTGAATGGGGGTGCAGTTTTACTTTTCAGCTATAAATTATACTGTAGATTGAGGCAGCCCTGGCACTGACATGTATCTCGGAAAATACAGAACGACAAAAACCCATAAAATATAGATTTGTGTAAGGATTTTTATTGAAGAATATGGCAAAAGAGAGAAAGAATGGAGGAAGAACAAAGGAAAGGAAAGAGTTTTAAGTTCTATAGAGCTACATCTATTACAGGAAGGGGGAAGTAGTTGTTCCTGTATTCATTGCTAAAAAGATGCCCAATCATAGGTGGACATCACTATTTATACATTGGCCCACTTTCATACACTTCACCAATTGACAACTGGCTTGAGTTGTTACAAACCTGTCTCCTTTAGATACAGATTGTCCTCCAGTTGAACTGCTTCAAGACGGAAAGAGGGAAATTATTCCTTGAAATTGGAAAGATCTTCCCAACTAGCCTCCTCTGGTGTCTGATGGGTCCATAACACGAAGACTTGCGTCACAACTTGGTTTGCTTGATTCACAAATCATTGGGCCAGAATATGAGCGGGTGCGAGCTTCAAGGTGCCACCGTCATCATGTTTAGGAAGTTGCGGAGTAGCAGGGGGAACTTCGACATGCACAACTTCAGTAGGGAAACATGAAACACATGATGTACCTTCGAACCCTTTGGTAATAGTAGCTTGTAAGCCGCATTTCCCACCCTTTCAAGCCCCTTACAGGGATCAAAGTAACGAGCTCCAAGTTTGTTCCCATGGCGTCCCACCACTGATCCCTGTCGAATTGCCTCTGATTTGCATACTGCTTTTGCCTGCTTTGAGATTTCGTGGTGTTGTGTGTCAAGAATTGCACTAGTTGCTGTTGTTTCTTCATACGATCTTTGACAACACCCACAGAGGTCGTAAGGTTGTGAGCTAGCTCAAAAAATGTGGGTGTTATAACACCACTCGGCGAGTGTAAGCCATGCATCCCGAGTGACCAGTTGAAAATGACGATAGAACTGAGCCTTGAGACGTTGGTAAGTAACCTGTGCACCCGAGTGACCACCAACTGGGGAAGAATGTAACAAATGAAGTAATTTGGTTCTCATGAACCCTGAAGAACCAACCACAGTCGCACCTTCATATATGAGAGCACTAGCTCAAAATGACCATAATGAGGGTCCATGGGAACTTATTGCAACTGTTGCTATCAAGTTTGGCATCTCTGAATCATTTGCATAGGTCTACTCAATCTCCACCAACCATTTTGAAAGTACAGTAAACATAACATTGCACCATGGTATCTTCCCTAAATCATCTCTAAATCATCTTCGAATACTCGAGACAAGGCATTAGCAGCTCCATGGTATCTTCCTTTTCTGTATCTAATTTGAAAATCAAGCCCCATTAACTTGACGGGGCCTTTCTTTTGTATGCAGTATGAACCTATTGTCCAAGTAAAAATTGCAGTCTCTCATGGTCTGTAACAATAGTAAATGGTAGACCATCAAGAATCAACCGCCATCAGCACAACCAAGTAGTCTTTTTCATACGTTCTTAGACATTGATTCCTTATACCCAAAGCCTTACTAAAATAATCCAGAGGCCTTCCTTCTTGAGACAATACAGCCCACACCCCTGTACGGAAAACATCTGTTTCCAAGAACATGGACCTTACTCATGGTCGACTTTAATGTGACAAAAGCTTCCTCAACTACAGAGTTCCACTGAAACCATTATTCTTTAAAAGCTCAGTTAAAAGCCGACTTATTATGCCATAGTTCCTTACAAATTTTTTATAGTAACTCGTCAAACACAGAAAAACCCTCAGACCATTAACTAACTGAGGTCGTGGCCAATTCTTCATTGCTGCCACTTTATTTTGGTATGTGGATACTCCCTCCTCATTGATAATTTGGCCCAAGTATTCCACGAAAGGCTGACCAAATGAGTACTTCGCTTCTTTGACAAACAACTTATGGTCCCTCAATAGTTACAGAGCTATAGAGAGATGTTGTAGGTTAGCCTTTGCACACTGACTGTTGACTTAAATATCATAAAAAAGCAAGATGAACTGCCTCAGATACTTGCCAAAAACATGGTTCATAAGTGCTTGAAATGTTTCAGGAGCGCTAGTCAACCCAAAGGGCATGACTCTGAACTCGTAATGACCTTGATGAGTTTGAAAAAGCAGTCTCAAACTGATCATTTGGGTGCATTTTGATATGTGATACCCTGCTCCGGATCCAACTTTGAAAAAATGACAACTCCATGTAATTCATCAAGAAGATCTTCAATATGTGGGATAGGGAATTTGTATTCGATGGTGGCAGAATTTAACTCACTATAATCGAGACAAAACTACCAAGTGCCATCTTTCTTACAAATAAGAAGGATAGGAGAGGCATATGGACTGTGACTCTTTTGGATGAATTCAGACTGCAACATTTTAGCCACAAATTTTTCTGCCATAGCCTTCTGATGATGAGAAAAATGGTATGGGCGAATGTTAATAGGTTTGGTGTTAGGCAATAAGGGAATAGAGTGACCAAAAGCACTGAGAGGAGGTAGAGAAGTGAGGGTAGCAAAAATATCAGAGAACTTGGAAACAAGAGTTTGTAGGAAGTCAGGGGTAGAACTAGGCGTTGGTATGGCTTCAAGGGAAAAAAAAAGTTCCAGTGAGATCGGTAACTTGCTTCTTAAGGAGCAATCGAAAAGTTCGACCAATCATCATCTTGCAGTGTCAAAATTCTTCCTTTCCAATCAAAAGGTAACTGCGTTTCTTCAGATCAACCTAAAATGGGGTTATTCTCTCTAACCAAACCCATCCAAGCACTAAATCGTGGGTAGGTAAATCGAGAGTTTGAACATCAAAATCAAACTCCTAGCCTTGTATCTTCCAATTAAATCCTCTACAAACTGAATTACTCAACAAAGTATGGCCACTAACTACCTTAACTCGCATGGGAGCAATACTCTTTGTTTGACAGTTCAATTCCTCTGCCCTAATAGAGTTAAGGAATGTATGAAAAGTTAAAAACTACCAATGTCAATCAAAAAAGCTACCTCACACCTTCTCGTTGTGGTTGGAATGAGCACATAATTGCCAGAAAAGGCAGTGCCCATAGTTTGCAAGGAAATCTCCAATTCAGCATCCTGAAACTCATCATCCATATCGCCCTCGTCACTGTGAGACCGAGAATCATCTGCTTGCATCATTTGGAGTTGTTTTTTCTTGTACAAACATGGGCATGGAAGTATTTGTCGCCGCACTTATAGCAAAGTCCTTGCTTGGCCCAGAGGAACGGAACTCTTCTTAGTGAAACTCGACGAAGGTAGTGGCGCCTCCCTCTGAAAAGACTTAATAGACAAAGCTCATGCCGGAGCTGCCAATGAGTAGTGGAAGCAGAGCGCGTCTTCCTATTCCAGGCCTCAATGCAGATTCCTCCTGACATGTTTGATAAAAAGCACAAGCAAGAGTAGGGGGATTAAGCACATGAACGCGCGGTTGAATCTCGTCGTCTAGATCCCAAAAAAACTAAGGATGAAATAGTGCTCGTTGAGATAAGGATTTAGTCGAAGTATTCGCAAACAGAGGCCAGGGATTGGCTGTTTAATTTTTGTTTAAGGAATTTTTATATTTTGATTTAACTTTGATTAAAAATAATATGATGTGTCAATGACGTGCCATCTATGTAACTGTATACTTTCTAAAAAAGCCACATCAACAAAATTCAACATAACTTTGACCATCCTCTCGTCAATCGTTATTTAATATTTATAAGTTATAACAGTCAACGAAAGCTTCAGGATATATACAAATGTCACAAAACCATCATACGTCGAGATATGAATGCAATATTGGATGAAATAGGATACAAGTGATTTTTTTAGTTTTTTTTTATTATAATTCGGGTGTTGTAGACTTGTAGTGGAAGTAATCCTATATAAAATGAGAGGAGGGTGTAGTAGTCCTATCTTTACTTTACTGCATCTAGGGGTGAGCAATGATCTGGTCAACCCCAGACCGAATCGTCGGATAAGATCATATCAAATATATTATGATTTGGTTTCGATCCTTTGAATTATTTTAAGTATGAAGAAAAATAGAACTAAGGTGAATTTGGACAGGATTGAATCAAACCTAATGGACCAAATAGGCTTTTGATCCAATTCTGATCCTCTTTTTTTTAGTTTGGTCCGATCCAATCCGGTTATGGACTAAATCGACCATACCCACCCGTAACCGGCAACTGCAGCTAGTGATGGCAATGGGGTGGGGCGGGGCGGGTACCTCAATTCCCATGCCCCGTTCCACGCTACTATGGGTGGGGCGGGTAAAATCCGTGCGGGTACGGGGCGGGTCGGGTCGACCCACTCTTACATGTTGTTCAAAAAAATATAAGTAAATTTTACTTTTTACAATAAAACGTAGGGAAAAACACTTTAAGAATGAAAAATATTGATAATAGAATGGATAATTGAGCCTAACAAGTAGAAAGATCGACTCTAACTAGTTGAATAAAAGTCAAAATAGGAGAAATATGTATAGATATTGTAAGAAATTGAGATAAAATGAGTTTAGAACGGGGCGGGACGGGGCAGGGCGGGTCGGAAGTAGATACCCATACCCCGCCCCATGCTACTGCGGGTCGGGTAATACCCGCCCATCGCGGGTCAGATCGGGTAATACCCGCGGGGCGAGGTGAAAATTCCATCACTAGCAGCAGAGTGGCATCCCGCCCCGTCTTCGCGCAAGCCTATCTATCCATTCCAACCAAACCTAGCAGGCGCCAGGCAGCTACCTTCCTTCCTCCCTCTCACCAATTCCCTTCCTTCTTTCTGTTACTCTCCTTCCTTGTTCCCACCTGCGGAAGATTTCCAGAAGGAAAACAGTATTTGACAGCGATGGCAGAGGGGAAGCAGCAGGGATTGGTGTTGACCCCGGCTCAGAATCCGATTCAATCCTTCCAACTCAAGTACAAAGAACTGGAGGCCGGCTTCAAATCTTGGCTGTCCCAGCAGTCTATGCCCGTCGAAGCCGCCATCGTCACCGCCACCAGCGCCATCCAGGGCGGTGCCATCGGCGGCCTCATGGGTACCCTCACCGGCGACATGGCATCCCCTCTCTCCCCTCCTCCCCAGGCCTCCTTGAACCCTCAGGCCATGGCTTCTTTCAAGCAAGCCCAGGTCAGCTCTCCAATTTCTCTCCTCCTCCTTTGTAACTTTCACCAAGTTAAGTTAATTGATCAGTGGAAGTAGCGGAATTCTTCCGTCTCATTTTTAAACTGAACTGGTTCTCCAGCGACTGTGAGTGCAAGAGGCATTTTAGATTGACTCTTGCTTTCAAGTCAAGTATGTGCTATACGATTCCTTCACCATAAGCAGAGGAATAAAGGAAATGGGAAATCTGTGTAGATTAATCAACTTCTTACTTCAACTGCAGGCGCTTGCAGGTGGTCCCTTGGCTCAAGCTCGGAATTTCGCTGTCATGACAGGTGCCAATGCCGGTATTGCCTGTATCATGAAAAGAGTGAGAGGCAAGGAGGATGTCCAGACCAGGTAACCTTCTTAATTCCACCATTTACTTCTATTCTTCTCTAACACCCTTACCAATTTATTCCTGTGGTTTTCTTTTGCTCAGTGTGCAAGTTCATTTAGAATGAAAACAATATTGCTGCGTGCATACTGGTCTGTAGTGGTTTTGTAGAATTTGATTTCTGATAGTACTCACAGCAAACTGGATTTGATGCAAATATTTTATTCCAAACCAATTCGTATATCTCTGCCAGGCAACAATATATCTTCATTCGTCTCCACATCTAAGTTCATGTGGGTTCAGCATGTTAGTCACCTTTTCATGTTTTCTTCTTCTTGTCTTCTTTGAAATTCCCGGGTTCGGATAAGCTGTTGATGCTTTCATTCCTGCTTTCTGCTTCAGCTGTTGTTTTCATTTATACATGGCTTCTGGTTCTCTGCATCAGGCTTCCAAGTTCCGTGTACACACATCAGCTAATTCTTTATTTTCCTTTTCTCCCTTCCCATGTGGTGAATGTTCTGATGTTTAAACATTCAAATAGCACTGCCATTTCAAACGTCCTTTGATTTGCTGATTTTCAGTTGTAGAGTATTTGAATAGCGACTTACTGGGATTACGTCGACATGTTACTTGTTCTCTGTACATGTGATGTAATCTTATGCTTTCTATCCGGCTTCTCCTTATCTTCCTAAAACATTGTTTTCCTCTACTCATTTAACTTTGCTTGGAAGCAAAAGGGCCGATATCTTCATTAAACTTTTGAAAGCCAATAATTAGAAACTCTGCCACCAACTTAGCAGTAGTGGACAAGTTATTCCCCTACTACTTGCTCTATATTCGCCTAATGAGTTTTTTTACCAAGGATTTAATACTACTTAGCTACAACTGGGAATGATGATATTAGCCCAGTTATGCTTCTAATAATATCACATTTGTACCGTGGTTTATGATAAGACTCTGTTGCAAACATGATAATAGCTTGGCACCTGGACCTGAAAGATGTTTTGTCACAAATAGAATTAGTGATTGGTGTTTATGAAGTGGGGAGTGCTCTTTCGTGACAGTCTCATCTCATTCTCCCTGCCTTCAGTACTTAACTATGTCCATCCCTATTTGTCTCTATCTTAATTTGTTTATGAAGGGCGGGGTGCTCTTTCCCAGGTATGTACATACTACATACATTCTTCACCCCTCAATTGGACTTTGTGGGTTCATCCCGCTTTTCATTCTCACCCACTTTCTCAATACCATCTGGTCCCTTCTTTGATCATTTAAGGTTCCAGTTTTCTTATCCCCAGGTAGGTTCCCTCTTTCATTCCTGAATTTCACTGTATTTCCATAATTCACTGTGCTTATAGCTGCCTGTTGCTTCGTTCAACTGTTACGTTATGCTCTTTTTGGTGTTTGGGATGTGGAAATCTAGTGTTGCATTCTCATGAAGTCATGGCTTCTGGTTCTCTGCATCAGGCTTCCTAGGTCCATGTACACACAGGCCACAGCAGCTAATTCTTTATTTTCCCTTTCTCCCTTCCCATGTGGTGAATGTTCTGATATTTAAACATTCAAATAGCACTGCCACTTCAAAACTTCCTTTTAGTTGCTGATTCTCAATTTTAGAGTGTTTGAATAGCGACTTACTGGGATTACGTCGACATGTTACTTGTTTTCTGTACATGTGATGTAATCTTACGCTCAATTGGACTTTCTGGATTCATCCTGCTTTTCATTCTCACCCACTTTCTAAATTCCATCTGGTCCCTTCTTTGATTATTTAAGGTTCCAGCTTTCTTATCTCCAGGTAGGTTCCCTCTTTCATTACTTTAAAATAATTGATTCTAGTTGCAAACAAGCATGCCCTTTTTATTTGCGCTGCAGCATGTCGTTTTAATGTCAAGTGATCTGCCTGAAGCTCCATATTGAAGATCTTCATGAGTATATGAAGTTTCCCAGTTTTTCTTAATATTGTATAGTCATGATTATCATGAGGGCAGCCTGCATTTTTGTTGATGTGGATCCATGGAATGCCCTATGTATGTCTGCACGTTGTATGGAGCTAGAGTTGTTGCATGGAGCTAGAGTTGTAGTGGTTAAGCCTGCATTGTTTCCGTTTATGATGAGTGACGTGGTTAGTGCAGTATGGTAGCAGCATTTGGTTCAGGAGCGTTGTTTTCATTGGTGAGCGGGATGGGTAGCCCAAACCCTGCTGCAAATGCAATCTCTTCTGGATTCTTTTTTGCAATTGTTCAGGGTGGCATCTACCAGGTTAGCTCCTAGAATACTGCCAATCCTGCGCATCACAACTATACACCGACAGGAAACTAATCTTGTGTGGTTTGATTGATAACTCAGTTAGGACAGAGATTTTCTCAACCTCCAGCTGAAGATGAGTACTATGCAAGAACCCGGTCCATGCTAAATAAGCTTGGCCTCCAGAACTACGAGAAGAATTTCAAGAAGGGCTTGCTGAACGACAACACATTACCATTGCTGAACGACAGGTAAGCAGTTTATTTGCAGTCCTCCTGATAATTGTCAATTTGGCACAAATTGTCCTGTATTAATCTGATACGGTGTGTTGCAATGGGTTCTAATGTGGTGGCTTGTTTCAGTGCGCTTAGGGACGTGAGAATCCCTCCCGGGCCACGGCTGATGATTCTTGATCATATTCAGAGGTACCATCTACATATTATTAGGTTTCGTTTTTTCTTTGGCACAAAATTTTCCCCCAACTATACCTTCATAGCTGGTTGTTCCTAGCCTAAATGTACTTGTGTGTATGGACACTGTACAGGGACCCAGAGTTGAAAGAGAGGAAGATCCATCGTGGGTGAGGCTTGGTAGAATTCTGGGTGTGAATTTGCTTGGAGTTTTATGGTAGAGGCGCAGTTAGATGTGGTGCTTTGCTTTTGGTTAGATGACTTTATATTGTAATGGGTAAAGCTTGTTTCCTTTTTTTTTTTTAATGGATTTTACTACCCTGATGGAGGTTGTTTGAATGCTGGTGATGATGATATTGAGTTTGAGCATATGTGGAGCTTCTTTATTTGTTGATAATAAGCATTTCTGAGCTGCACTTTGCCACGACGAAATAAGAAAGTGAAGGAATTCCTCGACATTGGTTGGAATATAATGGGTGAATATAATAACCCTTCCTCAACCTGGTGAGTGAGAAGGGGTAAGTTTCGTCGTTACTTTCTAAGGTCTTTTCTCTAAGCAAATTCTTATTAAAACATGTTATTAGTGTTTCTATTCCTTAAATGAAAGTCGTTCTCGCTTTCATCCTTAATAACTTATTTCAACATTAGCTCATAGAATTTCTCGACTTCTATCCTTAACTCAACACAAAACACAAGGACCATCGCGTTACGTCTCGCGGTCCGGTGTCCTACTCGAGTATGCCAACCGCGTTACGTCTCGTCGTCCGATTGCATACCCAAACTCGGCAATGACACTGCGTTACGTCTCGCCGTCCAGTCCATGCCCGGTCCACTACTGCGTTACATCTCGTCGTCCAGCAGTGATCTGACCAACTACCGCGTCCAGTAGTGGCCCAACCGCCCGGGAGTTCAGTTACCATACATCCACACACATTCATACATAGCACAACGCGTGCCTCCATCTTAAGTAGGCTGTGGGATTCCTCACACACATAATCGCGCTTACTTGAAAATAACCAACATAACTGAATTAAAAGACATAAACTAAAAGACCTCGACGAAGATTTTATCTCCTTTACACTCACCTTGAAATCGTCGAAACGATCTCTAATTCTGCTATAAAAATTCCATGACTCGCTCCCATTAAATACTCCTTGTTCCCACGATTCCATAGGCGCTGACTGTTCCTCAATCGGACGTCGATTGATCGAGTTATGACCAAATAAACATCCCGTCAATTCAAAAGTACCAGGTACCGAAACTGTAATTTCCAGTCAACACTGTTGACCACGACCTCTCTGGAAAAATTACTAATTTAATCATCTACCTTTTTGAATTGTCAAGAATGGTACCTGAACTATCCGATTTGCATCCCAAACTTTCGAGGCTTGTATCTCCCTCGTCCGACGTCGAAATTCAATTCCGTCAAAACCGGGATGTTCCTGAGATAGCCCTCTTCGCTATGATACCCACCACTCAAAGAATGTTTGAAGTCGACTACGCCGGTGCCGCCGACGAACTTTCTGGTGAACCTCGAATGCCTCGCCGTCGACTACGGTTTATGAACATGGATTTGGGTTAATTTCCGATGAATCTATCTTAGGAAGCTGATTAGGGTTGCTGCATCTTACCTCCGGGCTAAGATCAGGTGACTAAGGGGGACCCCTTAGTCACATGACTAAACCAATCTTAGCCATTCAACTTCATTAAAATCTAATGGCGGAGATTAATTTAATTTAATAAAGGGTAGTGGAGAAATTTTACAATGCTATATAGTATTGATGCTATAGGATTTTGCCTTTATGGTACAACTTAAAACTGTACATTTACGTTATGGTACAATTTCATATTGTACCTATACTTTTTGTAGAAATTATTTTATGGTACAACTTGAACTTGTACATTTATGTGATGGTACAACTTCAAGTTGTAAAGTTGTACCATAACATAATGATACAAATTGCTTTATGGTACAACTTAAACTTATACATTTAATGTTATGGTACAACTTTAAGTTGTACATTAAAGCACCAATACTATATAGTATAGTAGAAGTGCTCAGGGTAGTGTGGTAATTGCAAGGCTTTTATATATTTTTAATTATTATTAAAAAACTGACTTCTTCCGTCCATCCCCACCGACCCTCCCCGGCGACGGAATTTTCGGCGTCCATCTCCCCGCCGACGGAATTCCCAGCGTCCGGCGTTTGTCTCCCCGCCCCGGCATGGAATTCCTTCCAGCGTAACTCCTCCTCCAATTCTTTTTTTTTTATTAAGACCTCCAAATCCAATTCTTTTGTTGCCGGCAGAGAGAGAGAAGACCTCCTCCAAATCCAATTCTTTTGTTGCAGAGAGAGAGAGAGAGGGAAGAGAAGAGACGTGCAAAAAAGGGAAAGGGAAGAGACGTGCAGATGGAAAAAAAAAATTCAATAATAATAAATAAAACAAAATCAAAAAATAGAAGTTAATAATTTATTAATAATGCCAAAACTACCCTTCTCATTTAATAATAATTAATAGATTTATCTGGACCATCAGATCAATCCAAAGGCTGAGGGGGGCTTAGTCAAGTGACTAAGGACCCCCCCCTTAGTCACCAGATCCGGACTCTCTTACCTCCACTGTACGTACACGAGAGAGCCCTAGTCGTTGCCGTCTAGAGGTGATGTGCGACTCGGTTGGCAATTATCGGTTTTGCTTGGATGGCGAAACGTCATGGAGATAGCAGTTGCGACGGTGCTTGTCTCTGCTTGTGGAGAGAATCTGAGAGAAAAGAGGCAAGGTGTTTGTTTGGGTCCTTGTCTCTGGAGAGAGGATCCGGTGACTAAGGGGGGTGCGTAGTCACTTGACCAAGCCCCTCCCAGCCCTTAGATCTGGACACATCAATCTGATGGTTAAAAAGTGGGAAGGGTTATTTAATTAATGACAGGGGTAGTTTGGGTATTATAGAAAATTACGAAGTATACAAACCAGACTTACAATCAGTACAAACCATACAAACATACGAACAATACAAACTAGAGCGACAAAACATACAAACAGATTTACAAACATTACAAACATATGAACTGTACAAAAAATACAAACTAGACCGGCAAACAATACAAACCATACAAAAAGAAAAAACAACCAAGTTGACTTTGGAGACTCCATCCCTATATAGAGGGGCTTCTTCCCAAAGTCAACCCGGGTGTTTTTTAGTCATACAAACACGGTGGACAAAAATGACCAACTAGACCAAAAATTCATACAAACTGGAAAAACACCCGGGTTGACTTTGGAGGCTTCATCCCTATATAGAGGAGTTCCATCCAAAAGTCAACCAGGTTGTTTTTTAGACATAAAAAATATTACAAACATGGTTGACAAAAATGATAAACATGGTGCACAAAAATAACAAAGCTTACAAACATTACAAAAGAAACCCACAAACATTACAAAATAACAAAGTTTACAAACATTACAAAATAAACCGACAAATATCACAAATCCAACACTATCGCTGGAAAAACCTTCTCCAGTCGCCGGAAAAGTCTCCTCCGGTCAGTAGAAAAAATCTCTCTCTCTCTCTCGTTGCATTTGGGGAAAAATTCCCCAGCCAAAGGAATAAATATGGCAGTGGCAGGGGGATTATTCCCGGCGGCAGCAAAGGAATAAAAATGCGTGGCCGGTGGATTATTCCCATTACCGGCACCGCCGAAGCAGTAAAAGTGTCCGGGGGGCGAGAGTAAAGGTAAGCCGGCAGAGGGAATACGACGGGGCGAGAGCAAAGGTAAGCCGGCGGAGGGAATACGAGCGGCACGGCCACGCTATTTTTTAATTAATTAATAATTGAAAAATAATAAAGTCATGCAATTACTATATTGTCCTTCATTAAATTGGATTAATCTGAGCCTTTAGATTGAAATGGGGTTGGATGGCAAAGATGCACTTAGTCACATGACTAAGGGGACCCCCTTAGTCACCTGATCTTGGGCCCTTGTCTCTGTAGGTTTGTAGTGTCATTAAGGAAGAGAGAAAAATGTTTGAGTTGCTGTTGTTCCATTGAAATGGACCAAAATAATGAGGGGAGGGAAAGGTACGTAAAGTTGCTACGTACTAAATGGGGATTTAATCCTCTTCTTCCTTTTTTTACTTTCCCCTTTTTTGTTTGGATACGCAAATGATGATCACTTTAATAATAATAACAATAATGTTATTATTATTATTTCTAATTCACGGTTGCACCTCTTCGTACATAACCATTGATCCAATCGTTCATTTTTTATGGTCGAACCTGGACCCAAATATCGGGGTGTTACATTTCCTCCACCCTTATCAAAATTTCATCCTCGAAATTGGAACTGAACACTCGACCTTAGGACTAAAACGCTTTGTCTTGGTTGGGATATCACATTTCCCCACTCCTTAAGAAAAAATTTCGACCTCGAAATTTGTTCAGCATGATAACCCATAGTCTCACTTGAGGTAATCCTTCTACTACATGGATTTATACTTCCTTTAATTTCACAACCCCTTTATCGATTCTTGGTTCTAGCTTTAATACCCGAACCCAGTTCAGTAGCTCCTCGCCATTCCTCCTCGAAGATTCTACTTGCTTTCTCTGACATTTATTAGAACTTCCCTTGAACATCCTACTTTCTTGTCTTTCTTCAGCTGGCTTGATGACTTCTCTCAGGTAAGTTTCGAGGTTCTAACTCTTAACCTACCTTGGTCCGACGATGCTCCACGTGTCCTTTGTATTTTCGACCTACCGTAACTACCATAATGTGTGGGGTCTCTCGAATCCCTCCTCATTCCTCGGCTTAGTTTGCGCCACCTCTAGCTTGCACTTATTGGTTACATAGTGCACGTGCTCCAACCTCATTCTTTACATCGTTTATCTCGACGGTGATCTCCTTACTTTCCAATACCTTCTATTGGCCAAGTTCCCCAGGTCCGCGATTCCTCTTCTTAGGGCGTACTGTATCCCTAAAGGTTTCCCCAGTCGATGTGAGTACACGAATGTGCCTCCTCCTAACCTTGACTCATTTATCCCTTGAAACTTTTCATGCTCCCTATGACCTACTGAATTTCTCCTTGCTTTGCTTATGTGCCCCCTTGTGGTGCTTAAAGTCTAACCTCCAATACTCCTTGGGTCGTAGCCCTACGCTCCATTCTCGCGAAATCAATGGACCTTCCTTGCATCCTTTCCTCTCCATGTTGGCCACCATTTGCCTTAGCTCCTTGCCTACTGCCTTTCGACATCCTAGATACTTTGTCTCTGGACAACCTTATACTGATCAGCTAGCATCCTCGTAGGATATGAGATGCCTTGGACTACCTCTTCTTGCTCATGAAAAGGGGGTTCACTAAGCGATTCCCGTAGAAATTCGCTCCCTCTCCTCCCCAGGACATATCTCAATCCCGAGGGGGCCTCCTAGAGTTATTTTCCTAATCATGATTACAGTATACTGGAGATTTTAAAAGCCTCAAAAGAACCCTGACTCGTTTGACCAAAATTTAAACCTGGCACCCCTTTCTCTTTTCCTTTAAAAACAAAAACCTTGAAAACTCATATCGTCACTCCAGTATTCCTTGGGGACCAAGAAACAGAGGAGTGTCGTCTCTGATACCAAATGAAACGTCACGATCCTTTTGACCAAACCGAAATAACCATGGCTCCGGAGCCTATTAAAAATAAGACTCAAAGTTTCATTAAAACGAATATAACGATATCATTTTCAAATAAAATTCCCTAAACACTTGGGAAACCTCAATCCTTAGTCAATGAAACAACATAACTTTGAGTCTTGAACCTCCAGTTTATACTCATAATCACGAACATAACCAACTAACTAAACAAACTCTAACTCTAACTCCTCGCTGAGCTCCCTGAGACCTTGCCAACGCTGGTACGGCTGCTCGCCTCGTCCTGCCTCTTCCCAAAACCATGTCTGATAACCCTTCCTCAACTTGGTGAGTGAGAAGGGGTCAGTCTCGTCGTTACTTCCTAAGGTCTTTTCCCTAAGCAAACCCTTACTAAAACACGTTATTAGCGTTTCCTTTCCTTAGATGAAAGTCGTTCTTGCTTTCATTCTTAATAACTTATTTCAACACTAGCTCATAGAATTTATCGACTTCTATCCTTAACTCAACACAAAACACAAGGACCACCGCGTTACGTTTCGCCGTCCGGTGTCCTACCCGAGTATGCCAACCGCGTTACGTCTCGCCATCCAGTAGTGACCCCAACAAACGATCAACTGATGCGTTACGTCTTGCTGTCCATCAGTGATCCGACCAAGTACCGCGTCCAGTAGTGGCCCAACCGCCCGGGGGTTCAGTTACCATACATCCACATACATTCATACATAGCACAACGCGTGCCTCCACCTTAAGTAGGCGGTGGGATGCCTCACACACATAATCGCGCTTACTTGAAAATAACCAACATAACTGAATTAAAAGACATAAACTAAAAGACCTCGACGGAGATTTTACCCCCTTTACACTCACCATGAAATCGTCGAAACGATCTCTGATTCTGCTATAAAAATTCCATGACTCGCTCCCATTAAATACTCCTTGTTCCCACGATTCCATAGGCGCTGATGGTTCCTCAATCGGATGTCGATTGATCGAGTTATGACTTCAAAAGTATCAGGTACCGAAACTGTAATTTTCCAGTCAACACTTTTGACCGCGACCTCTCTTGAAAAATTACTAATTTAATCATCTACCTTTTCGAATTGTCAAGAATGGTACCTGAACTATCCGATTTGCATCCCAAACTTTCGAGGCTTGTATCTCCCTCGTCCGACGTCGAAATTCAATTCCGTCAAAACCGGGATGTTCCTAAGATAACCCTCTTCGCTATGATACCCACCACTCAAAGAATGTTTGAAGTCGACTATGCCGGTGCCGCCGACGAACTTTCCGGTGAACCTCGAATGCCTCGCCGTCGACTACGGTTTATGAACATGGATTTGGGTTAATTTCCGATGAATCTATCTTAGGAAGTTGGTTAGGGTCGCCACATCTTACCTCCACTGTACATACACGAGAGAGCCCTAGTCGTGGCCGTCTAGAGGTGATGTGCGACTCGGCTGGTAAATGTCGGTTTTGCTTGGATGGCGAGACGTCATGGAGATAACAGTTGCGGCGGTGCTTGTCTATGCTTGTGGAGAGAATCTGAGAGAAAAGAGGCGTGGTGTTTGTTTGGGTCCTTGTCTCTGTAGGTTTGTAGTGTTATTAAGGCAGAGAGAAAGACGTTTGAGTTGCTGCTGTTCCATTGAAATGTACCAAAATAATGAGGGGAGGGAAACGTATGTAACGTTGCTACGTACTAAATGGGGATTTAATCCTCTTCTTCCTTTTTTTACTTTCCCCCTTTTTGTTTGGATACGCGGATGATGATCACTTTAATAATTATAACAATAATGTTATTATTATTTCTAATTCACGGTTGCACCTCTTCATACATAACTGTTGATCCAACCGTTCATTTCTTATGGTCGAACCTGGACCCAAATATCGAGGTGTTACAAGCAGGTCACATGGAACCCGTCTCATGAGGTGAGGGAGCATACGCCTGACGCAATCGAGGGTCAAGTAAGTGAGGCGAGATATCTTTACTCGGAGGGCGCCTCGATCACTAAAAAAGATTTATTTAAAATCATTGAGGACCAAGACGAAGTCATTGAGATTCTCAGGCAAAAACTGGAAGCGCTGAAGAAGGGAGAGAGATTGACTCCCAACCCGGTGTCAAGAAAGAGAGGGAGGACTGCGGAAATGGAAGGGGAGTCTGACCAGCCTAGGCGCCCCGCGTCTGGATGACGCCCGAATGACCATGCAGGTTTGGACCTCGGCGCTCGAGCGACTAACCCGACACTTCACTGTGAGGCAGCCTCTGGAGAGGAACGTGCTGGTGGAACCTGCAGGAACCAGCATTCCACCACTACCTACTTATGATGGGACAGCGGATCCGGACAACCATCTCAATGGCTATTTCACAAAGATGCAGTTGTACAACAGCTCAGACGCCACCTTGTGCAAAGTGTTCCCATAAACTTTCGCAGGGATAATGCTTGACTGGTACCACCAAATTGAAGAGGGGCGCATAGAGTGCTTCGAGCAATTTGCGGCGATGTTTTTGTCAAAGTTTGCTAGTCAGAAACGTCACACCCTAACCATAGGCGCCTTGTTCAAAACCAAACAAAGGGATGGAGAGGCGCTTAGAGAATTCTACGAAAGGTGGATTTCTGTAGCTATGGCGGTGAAGGATGTGCAGCCGCCTGTGTTGGGGTGCAGCCGCCTGTGTTGGGGTGCTGCCTAGAAGATTGCACTACAAGTGAGGAACTTTGCCGAGCACTAGCGAAGAGAGATGTGGTGTCGATGGAGGACTTGGACCACCGTGTTCAGAAGGTGATAATGTTGGAGGAGACGCTGGCGGCAAGGAGGACAGACAGGCGCCGTGTAAGAGGAGAGGAAGCTTCACGAAGACCGACTCCTGCAACAGGACCAACATACCAGGATACGAACTCATACCAATATTTAGAACACGGTTTGGGTCGGGTTCTACGGGTTGTGCAATCCAAAATCCAAACCCAACCCAAAAGAGGCGGGTTGTACAAACGAAAACCCTCACCAAACCCAAAACCTTAGTTTTAACAATAAATACGGGTGGATTGGATCCGGTTGGACGGGTTGAACGGGTGGTCCGAATTGTAAGTGTGTTTGTTCACCCCCTAACTTTACCCCACCCCACAGCCATAGTTAAGTAGTCAGTGCCAAGTTGTTAAATTATTACTTCCAATCTTTTTTTTTTTTTTTTGCCAAAGATATCCCGGAAGGGAATACAGCAGATACGACATAATAAAAGGACCTTTACAGGTCAATTACAAAGAGGAATTAAGGAAGAGTCGCTGGTCGACCAACCGACGATCCAACGAAGAGAGGGCTTTTTTCGCCACGAGATGGGCAGCCCTATTGTACTTACGCGGAGCGAAGTGGAACGATACACGTTGCATGGAGACACGAAGAACCTGGATCTCTGCGAGGAGGCTACCACCCAAAGCATGGCTTGAATCCTTACGATTTATCATTTGAATAATCACCTGCGCGTCACCACAGAATGAGACATTAGAGACCGAATTAGAGAGACACCACCGGAGGGCATCCCGGAGGGCCAAGAGCTCAATGATGAATGCGTCATCCATATATTCATAAAATTTCCCAAATGCAAAAAGAATAGCCGTTGGTCCTGAAAACCCAGCGAAACCAACTCCTCCCCCAATACTGGTTTTTGTGGCGCCATCAAAATGGACGAGGACAGTCCCCGGCGAAATTGGTGGTGGGGTGTGGCCGCGACTCCCAGGAGGAACAGGAGCACGACGATCCGTGGATGAAGCCATGGCTGCTTGAGTAGAGGACCATTCATCTACTTGAGTTTGGAAATGTCGCACCATGGTGGAAGGAAGGAATTGGACGTGATCATAAGTGGTAGAACATCGAGCCTTCCAAATGCGCCAGTACACAAAGACAAGCCGGCTGAGCACATCCTTGGAAATACCTGCATGAAAAAAGAACCACCGCCAACCCACGGAAATATGCATATTGAAAACCTGTAAGCGCAAGTGATTAAGACCAACAAGGTTCCAAAATTCGACAGCCACCCTACAATGCATAAAAGAATGCAATAGGGTCTCTGGGGCTTCGTCACAAACGGGACATCTAACCGCCTCCAAATCCTCATCATCGATTAGTTCTTTCTCTCTAAGGATATCTCTCAAGGGAAGATATCCTTTAATAACACGCCAGAGAAAAAACCGTAATTTAGGAGGAACATTCAAGGACCACAACAAATTCCAAGCCGAAGAATCAAAAATCGGGGGAATAGTGGAAGGGTTATGAATATAATCAGCAGAGGCCACTCTATATCCTGATTTAACAGAGAACTCACCTGATTTCTCATAGTGCCACACAAGACGATCGGACACAGGAAAGATAGGAAGAGGAATAGATCTGATAATTTGGACCGTGTCCCCATCAAATAGTGAGGTGATGAGAGGTACCTTCCAACTACCGGAGCCATGATCGATCAAAGAAGATACGTGAGGCCCAGGTAACGAAACGTTGGGCAGGAGAACAGGCCGAGAAGGAGGAGTCGTCGGCAGCCATGAGTCTTCCAATATCCGAACCGACGCACCCGAACCAATTCGCCAACAAAGCCCGGATTGCAGAAGAGAGCGACCTACAAGGATACCTTGCCAAGCCCAGGAAGGCCTAGAACCCTGAGGAGCAAGAAGAAAGGAAGAGTGAGGGAAATACCTGCCTTTATAGTTGATGGCTAAGAGACCATCCGGATTTTGGACAATCCGCCAAGCCTGCTTAGCTAGAAGAGCAATATTGTGACTATCAAGGTCCCGGAAACCTAGCCCTCCCTCAGCCTTTGGGCGACAGAGTTCACGCCAGGAAGCCCATCGCAACCCGTTCTCCTTGTCCTGAGAAGCCCACCAGAATCGAGCCAAATGCCCATTTAGCCTGCGACAAAAGGTAGATGGGATACGAAAACTGGACATAGCATAATTAGGAGAGGAAAAGCCAACTGATTTGAGAACCACTTCCTTGGCAGCCAAAGACATGGATTGAGACTTCCATCGTTGAATTTTATGAAGCAGGTTGTCTTCAATATACCGGAAGGAATCCTGCTTCGAACGAGATATCCGGATGGGAAGTCCAAGATAGAGATCATTATCACCACTTGGAGATACTCCCAAAGCAGATATAATGCCTTGAGCCTCGACTTGGGTGACATTGGCACTGAACGAGATGGTTGATTTCTGCAAATTAACTTTTTGACCACTCACCTGCTGATAAGAATCAAGCAATGATAACAAATTATGACATTCTGGAAGGGAAGCGCGAAGGAAAAGGTAAGCATCATCAGCAAAGAAGAGGTGAGACAAGACTGGGCAGCGACGATGAATCCTAAAACCATGAAGAAATTTGCTCTCGACAGCTTGATTAATTAAAGCAGATAATCCTTCAGTAAAAAGGGCAAAGAGTAACGGGGAAAGCGGGTCACCCTGACGGATGCCACGCTGAGGCTGAAAGTATCCATGAGGCGAGCCGTTGAGGAGAACAGAAAAAGAGACAGTCGAAACACAAGCCCAAATCCATTGCATCCACCTTTCTGCAAAACCTAGTTTCCGCATAATGGCAAAGAGAAAGTCCCATTCCACCCTGTCATATGCCTTTTCCATGTCTAATTTAAGTGCCATCCATTTCTCATGTCCCTGAACTTTTATTTTGAAAGATTGCATGACCTCCTGACCTAACAGAATGTTGTCAGAGATGAGCCGACCTTTAACAAACCCATTTTGGTAAGGGCCAATCACATGGGGTAGCACATCCCCGAGCCGAGCAGTCAAAATCTTAGAAATGATTTTGTATGGGACTTGGCACAAACTAATCGGCCGCATTTGCCTCATGCTATCCGCATTTGGGACCTTAGGAAGCAAAGAAATCCAGGTATGATTCAAATTATGGAGAAGATGGCAAGAGCTAAAGAATTCCAAGACAGCTGCTTCAACCAAAGTACCCACCAAATTCCAATAAGATTGAAAGAACAAACCAGTAAAACCATCGGAACCCGGTGCTTGGAGACGTCCAATACTGAACGCAGCATCACGCACTTCATCCCTTGTTACCAAACGGATGAGTGAGGAATTCATTTGGGAGGTCACCATAACCGGGAGCACCAACTGGTCCACAAAGTAGTTAACGTGCACAGCTTCAGAGGTGAACTGATGGACAAAATAATGAACCGCAATCATACCTTTGGAATCCTCGTCATGGAAAAGAGTGCCTGCCTCATCCCGGAGAACCAAAATACGATTCGAACGACGCCTCTGAAGAGTAGTAAGATGAAAGAATCGAGTATTGGAATCACCCTCAGTGAGCCACAGGACCCGTGACTTCTGTTGCCAATACCGTTCCTCCTGGACATATGCTGCAGCGAGCTGATGTTCTAGAAGAGAAACTTTGGACCAATCCACACCAGGGAGATTACGTTCTGACTCAATCGCATCCTGGAGTTCACGAATGGCACGAGCAGAATTAGACGTGCCCTTTGAAGCCCAGGAGAACAGAAGATGTCTAGATGTTTTTAGTACAGAATGAAGCTGAAATTGAAATGAGCCCGATGGCGGATGTCCCCATTGTTCCACCAGGATATCGAAAGCTTCCTGATTATCAATCCAACGACTGTCAAAGTGAAAATTGGCCCTGGTACGTGCTGCAGTAGGATGTAACTGTAAAAGGAGCATGCGATGGTCAGAACCAAGATCAGATAAGTGATGAACCATCATACCTGTCCACAAAGAGAGAGCTTGCGAAGAAGCTAGGCAGCGATCTAGGCGCTCCATAATATGATCAGAGGAACGGCGATTGGTCCACGTAAAAGGAGGACCATGAAAACCAACATCGTGTAAATGAGAAGATGTAAGGAATGAATGAAGTTGAGATAAAGCTTGAGGTGTGGGAGGACGACCACCGACTTTCTCAGACGTAGCCAAAAGACAATTGAAATCCCCAATAACAAAGAAGGGGTACACACAAGACGAAAGAGCAATAGAAATTTCATTAAGTTGAAGTTGGCGCACTCCTTCATTACAATCCAAATGAACAAAAACCAAAACTAACGTCCCATAAACAGGATGCACACATTCAACAAACATGTACGCCTGAGAATGGGAGACAACGGAACAAACAACTTCAGAAGACCATGCAACAACCATTCCCCCCTTAGTATTAACAGGACTAACAAGAAAACACTCGGGAAAACCTAATCGACGCAGAAGATTCTTAACTTTATTATCCTTGCATTTAGTTTCACACAGAAAAACCACCATAGGACGCCTAATACGAACAGCAGCTAAGAGCGATTTCCTTGCCAAGGATTTGCCAAAACCACGGCAATTCCATGCGAGAAAACTCATATTGACGCCTGGGACCGGTTAAGGCCGGTTTCCACCACCGATTCAGAACCAGAGATTATGTTGCTCTCTGTAGCTAAAACATGAGCCGAGTCCTCCAAATTGCCAGCTGTTGGGAAAAAGGAGGAAGACAAGCGAGAGGACTTTTGCGGCGGCTGACCAAGATCCGCTGCCGCCGGGTCCGGGTCTCCATCCCCACTGGAGCGCTTCCTGCCAAGAGAGACAGCCTGTGAATGATCAGGATCAGGCCTTGGGGAAATAGACAGGCGCTGGAGAGAGGAACGAGTCTCCTCCTCCCTAGATTGCTGTTCCGGCGCCGGAAGGCTTAGAGGTGCACAACGGGAAGGAACACCATCCGCCCGGGACCACGATGTCCTTGCAAACCGACGGCGAAGGGAGCGATCATCCACCTTTGGACCCATCTCACTCGCCAAGATCCACTTCCCATAAGGCAGCGCTTTGCCGATGAATTCCGGAGCATGAAGACAGCGCTTACTTGTATGCCCAATAATACCGCAGCAAAAGCAGAAGATGGGAAGGCGGTCGTACAAGACCTTAGATTTGAAAGAACCCTTGGACGGATCCTCGTGGGAAGCTTGCACAGATTTGGGTAGTGGAAGAGACACGTCCAACCGAACCCGTGCGCGAAGAAAAACGCCGCCTGTCTTGGAGCCAATATGCACGCCAGCCTCTAGGAGAGAACCCAGAGCAGAACCTAGGCAGCATGCCATCAGAGAAGTAAGGCACCGGGACGGGGCCTCCCAAAATTGCAGCCAGAGCGGGACTTTGAGTAAAGATTCAGCCACTTCCGCCGTAGGGATGCACCAGTCTCGGAGATGGATCATTATGCGATCCAAAATCCAAGGGGTTGCCGCCTTCACCTTGTTCCTATCTGAAGGAATTGAAAAGATGAACTGGTGGAGACCAAAAGGGGCTTCAAGGATTGTGAGCGAGCCCTGGCATCTCCAAACATGGGCGAGAAAATGATGTAGACTGCCAGTAGAGGGAGCCGGGCCAAAAACGCGTCCAAGGAGACTGAGTCCATCACGCTCCTCAGAAGCAGCAATGGTAGTGTCATTGTAGATGGCCACCACATCCGACATCGTCACCAACAGAGGTAGGGAGTCAAAGGACTGGATTTCCTTATGATAATATGCTGAAAAATCAGACAGATGGGAGGATCCATGGAGGATCAAAGGCCATATATGGCCGAAATCCATAACGGATTGGACCCCAACCGCCAGAGAGACGGTGGGGCGTCGCCGGATTTGGCGATTGAAGAGTCGCACGCTTGAACGGCGATGGAAATAAAGCGGTTCAGTTCCGCGAGAAACATATATAATTATTGGATTTTTGTTATCTGTCGTGCTCATTCAAGCAATTATATTATCTAGAAATGTTCTCAAAAACTTATTTTATCTAAATGTGTTTCATAAATACAATAATAATAATAATAATAATAATAATTTAAAACGTAACCAGGAAATGTAGGCATGGGGCCATCATTTATTCCTATGTAGCTCGTTTTATTGTATTGTATTGTTGTGGCTGGACAAGAAATTGCCGGCTGGATCAAGGACCTCTTGTCATTTGTTGGGCCTTGTAGGCTGTAGCTGATTATTGCACAAAGCTTTGACCCGGCCGGTCTGAATGAATCAAACTCTTTGAAATTAAAATGGGATCTTCATTCCCCCCTATTTTGTTTGATTCTATAGTATATTCGGTCGTCAAAATTTTCATTGTAGTTTGTGGTGGTGCAAGACTAGTTAATTTCATTTTTTTATGACATGGTTAAAAGAGTAGACCAATTTTCATATATATATATATATGATGATTGATGAGAAAGGTTGTGATTTTATTCTTGAGATGCAGAAAACGTACGTCCCAAAGATAAGGACTTGGGCCCAACTCCAAAGGCCGGCCGATGCAAAGTGCAAACTAACCCCCGGCCCTTGCTAATTCCGGCGGCAAGTATATCCTCACAAATATTCCTCAAGAGAAAGCAAAGTTTATATATTGACGAACAATGATGATGGGGAGTCGGGGACGCCGACAAAAAAAATATATATAGTAGAGAAGATTAATATATATATATATGTTTCTCGTTCCAAATCACTATAAGCTAGGCAGCGAAACACTCTATACATACATTACATGTAATTGGGCCGGGAACACAAAAGTAGAGAAGAGAAAGAAAAGAAAGGAGAGGTATTAATTAATGGAGCAAGAAAAGCACAAGGAGGACGGAGAGGTCGATGATGATGATCGTGGAAGCAGCGGGCGGGCGCGGGTGGATGAAGGTGATGATGGCGATGTGAAGAAGAAGGAGGCGGCAGCGAGGAAGAGTAGAGCGGTGCCGTTTAGGAAGCTGCTTATGTATGCCGATGGGTTGGACTGGTTGCTAATGGGGCTGGGGGTGTTGGGGTCTGTAGTACATGGGATGGCTCAGCCTGTGGGATATCTGTTGCTTGGCAAAGCTCTCGATGCCTTCGGCAACAACATCAACGATGATGTCGCCATGGTCAAGGCCTTGGACAAGGTACGTAACGTAATATATATCTATCATTAATTACTTACTTACTTATACAGATCATTAATTGGATATATAAGAAGTGCGCTCATTCAACGAACAGAAAAATTAATTATTGCTGATATATAGAAACTAGTGTAGTTATAACAATCAGTCAATCACTAGCTAGCTAGCTAGTGATTAATGGATAATTTCTCACCAGATTGGGGTTCTAACATATATATATATATGCTGTACGTCTGGGTTTTTTAATGTATGCAGGTTATTCCATTTGTCTGGTACATGGCCATAGCTACCTTTCCTGCTGGAGTACTTGGTACAGTAATTAATTAATATATATTAACCTTAATTACTTGCATATTAATTTATTTCCCTCCGTGATCTTAATTATACAGATCGAGTTGTCGTTTTGGGATGTTTCATTCGTCATTAAAATGAATTAAGCTTGGTTGCTGAAGCAGGCTATTATTAACTGCATATATCCTGTGGCTAGCTAATGAGCTTGATTGATTAAGTCGGTAAAAATATATACATATAATTAATTAAATGCAGAGATTGGTTGCTGGATGTACTCAAGCGAACGCCAACTGGCAAGATGGAGAATAGAGTACTTGAAAGCCGTGCTTGGCCAAGAAGTTGGAGCTTTTGATACCGAGTTGACCACCGGAAAGATCATAACAGGGGTCACCAATCACATGAGTATCATTCAAGACGCCATTGGAGAGAAGGTACTATATATTATATGCATGATGCATGGCCAATATTAATTAATTAACTTAACCAATATTAATGTCAATGTATGCATGCAGCTGGGCCACTTCCTGTCGAGCTTCGCCACATTTTTTTCAGGGGTCTTCATCGCGGCCATATGCTCATGGGAAGTCTCACTCCTAACCCTTATGGTGGTTCCTATGATCCTAGGAATCGGGGCCACCTACACCAAGAAGATGAACGCCATCTCTGCCTTGAAAATGGGCTACCTATCTGAAGCAACAAGCATGGTTGAAGAGGTGATAATAATAATAATTTGATGCAGGCATACATACATAACCTAACAATATTCTTAATTAATAAATTAAATGGTTTGCTTCCATCACCATGCATCATTCTTTTCTTGTAGACAATCACTCAGATCAAGACGGTTTTTGCATTTGTTGGAGAGTCTCGAGGTGTCAAGGCTTTCACTGAGTGCATAACCAGGCAACTCTCGCTGAGCAAAGTTGAAGCATTGACGAAAGGGATAGGGACTGGGATGTTTCAGGCAGTGACCTTCTGTTCATGGGCAATCATCATCTGGATTGGAGCCCTTGTTGTCACTTCAGGGAGATCAGCTGGCGGAGATGTGATTGCGGCTGTCATGAGCATTCTCTTCGGCGCCATGTAAGTTGATGATCTATTATCATGCATGCATGTACGTATTCGTATTGTATTTGTATATACACATCTACGTACGTACAACACAATTAAACCTTGAATGAATTGAAACGTACGTACGATCATCGACGACTATGTATATATATAGGCCAGCGAGCTAGCTAGTAATATAATTGCTTTCTTTGGATATAAAAAATAATCTTGCTTGCAGATCCTTGACTTATGCTGCTCCAGACATGCAAGTTTTCAACCAGGCAATGGTGGCTGGAAATGAGATTTTGCAAGTGATCCAAAGGAAGCCCAAAATAGCAACCCGCCATCATCATGACTCCAAAGCAGCAAAGACGACGACGCTAGTGCTAGACAAGGTGGACGGCAACATTGAAGTACGTGATGTGTACTTTGCCTATCCCTCACGGCCAGACATGTTGGTCCTCAAGGGATTCTCCTTGTCCATTCCTGCTGGCAAAATGGTGGCTTTGGTTGGTAGTAGCGGTTGTGGGAAGAGTACCATCATTTCACTTGTGGCCAGGTTTTATGACCCCTTGAGAGGTGCGTGCGTGCGTAAATCTACCTAGCTAGTTAGCTAGCTAATATCTGAAGCTGCATGCATATATATGCCCTAAACGTAACAAGCTAATTAAGCTAGCTAATTCGTACGTTCCTTCCATTAATTTAATTTAATTTAATTTAATTAATATGATTATATATTCCTCCGGCCGGCCAGGAGACGTTCTCATTGACAACCACAACATTAAGGACCTGGAACTTGGGTCACTCAGAAACAAGATTGGAGCTGTCTCTCAGGAACCCTCTCTATTTGCTGGCACCATCAAAGACAACTTGAGGGTAGGAAACATGGAGGCCGACGACCAAAAGATCCAACACGCGTCAGAGATGGCCAATGCTCACTCCTTCATCTCGCAGCTGCCCAACCAATATTCCACGCAGGTGGGGCAGAGGGGAGTACAGTTATCTGGAGGGCAAAAACAGAGGATTGCCATAGCTAGAGCCATTGTGAAGGACCC
This sequence comes from Linum tenue, assembly GCA_946122785.1. Lineage (NCBI taxonomy): Eukaryota > Viridiplantae > Streptophyta > Magnoliopsida > Malpighiales > Linaceae > Linum > Linum tenue. The sequence continues at coordinate 47,627,995 of CAMGYJ010000009.1, read as the reverse complement.
TCCAATCCTTCTTCTTGATGAGGCTACTAGTGCACTTGATTCAGAATCCGAGCGCCTGGTCCAAGATGCCCTCGAGAAGGCCATGCAAGGGAGAACGGTTATACTCATTGCACACAGGATGTCCACCATAATCAATGCTGATATCATTGCAGTTGTGGAGAATGGACAGGTGGCACACACAGGAACACATCGTAGCTTGTTGGAATCAAATGCCTTCTACAATAATTTGTGCATCATGCAGAATCTCAATCCTGACGATGATGATGATCATTCAGGGTTGGTATTTCACTTCACTTCACTTCTCGCATTAATTAATTCCATGGATGTTATAAATGCCAAATTATTATAAGAGTAGCAACATACATATCTGACTCTTAATTAATTGACTTATTATTGTATAGGACTGAAGCTGCAGGTTCAAAAGAAACAGTAACAAATGCCGTCATCCAGGAGGAGACCACTTTGCCAACAGATGATGATCATCTGCTGCAGGAACAGAAAGATGTGTCCCAGTCCTATGAAGCTCCAAGCGCGGTCTCAGACCAACAATCGAAAGGAAAGAAGAGACGTCGTCGTCATAACTTCTTCAGAATTTGGTATGGGCTGAGAAAGCAAGAAATAGTGCAGGCTAGTATTGGCTCATTTGCAGCCGCCTTCTCAGGAATATCAAAGCCGTTTTTTGGGTTCTACATTATCACCGTGGGAGTAGCTTACTACCAAGGTCATGCAAGGCGTAAAGTCGGAAAGTACTCCATCATTTTTTCTTTGGTTGGTTTGATCTCTTTGTTCAGCCACACCTTGCAGCATTACTTCTTTGGAGTGGTAGGGGAGAAGGCCATGACCAACCTAAGGAGAGCTCTATACTCAGGTCAGGTGACCGACCTATATATATGCATGCATGCATGTCGATCATTTTAAGTAGTAGCTAGCTACCTAATATTCTCAATGTCATGAAATTAACATGCATGTTTAGTAAATAGTAATAGATTTGTGTGGTATTAATTATGTTATGTACGTGCATTCAGGTGTACTGAGAAACGAACTGGGTTGGTTTGAGAAACCAGAGAATAACATTTCCGGTCTCACTTCAAGAATCATCCACGACACATCCTCTGTAAAAACCATAATCGCCGACCGCATGTCCGTCATCGTCCAATGCGTCTCCTCCATCCTGATAGCAACCGTCGTCAGCATTCGAGTCGACTGGAGAATGGCACTGGTAGCTTGGGCAGTAATGCCCTGCCACTTCATTGGAGGGCTCATCCAGGCGAAATCCGCCAAAGGCTTCTCCGGCGATTCCGCCGCTTCTCACCAGGAACTCGTCGCCCTCACATCCGAGTCCACATCCAATATCCGGACCGTCGCCTCATTCTGCTACGAGCCCCATATCATCGCCAAAGCCCAAGAGAGCCTAAAAAAGCCCATGAGAAATGTCAGGGCCCAAAGCATCAAGTTCGGGATCATCCAAGGTGTATCCCTCTGCCTGTGGAACATCGCACACGCGGTCGCCCTGTGGTACACTACTCGTCTAGTGGAGCGACATCAATCCTCCTTCAAGGACGGCATTCGAGCGTACCAGATTTTCTCCCTCACCGTGCCTTCCATCACCGAGCTATGGACGCTGATTCCGACGGTCGTCTCGGCCATGAAAGTCCTATCCCCGACGTTCGAGACGCTCGATCGGAAGACCGAGATCGACCCCGACTCCCCCAAAACGGATGACGCGCTCAAGAGGGTGACGGGAAGAGTTGAGTTTCGGAACGTGGAGTTCAACTACCCGCTACGCCCAGAGGTGGCCGTGCTCAACAACTTCAGCCTGGAAATCGAACCCGGTCTGAAAGTGGCACTGGTCGGACCGAGTGGAGCTGGGAAATCATCAGTTCTGGCTCTTCTTCTCAGATTCTACGACCCGTTGAAGGGAAGCGTCCTGGTCGACGGGAAGGACGTAAGAGAGTATAACCTCAGAGGACTGAGGAGGCAAATTGGATTGGTACAGCAAGAGCCACTTCTATTTAGCTGCTCGATTCGGGACAACATCACGTACGGCAGCGAGCAAGCAACGGAAGCAGAAGTGATTCAAGTTTCGAGGGAAGCCAACATTCACGAGTTCGTCAGCAATCTACAAGATGGGTACGATACGGTTGTTGGGGACAGAGGGTGCCAGCTGTCAGGAGGGCAGAAGCAGCGAGTCGCCATTGCAAGAACTCTGCTCAAGAGGCCGGCGATATTGCTCCTGGATGAGGCGACGAGTGCTTTGGACACCGAGTCTGAGAGGTCAGTGGTGAATGCTCTGGAGATGATAAATGAGAGCAACAACGCATCGTCCTTGTCGAGGATCACGCAGATTACTGTGGCACACAGGCTTTCCACGATTAAGAAATCGGATGTCATAGTGGTGATGGATAAAGGGGAGATCGTGGAGATGGGTACTCATGCTACTCTTTTGATGGCTACGGCTGGAGTGTATTCCAGATTGTATGAGCTTCAAAACTTGGGATAGATTCATAGGCAGCATCATATATAACATACTATAGTACTGTTTCTGACTAGTAATAATCTATTGAAATTTTTATATAGGACACTACTTCAAATTGTGAAACTTCTTTCTAGGGCCGGGGTACTGCAAATGTGCCGATCGAGTATTAATCTTTCCTTGGCATATATGTGGAATATTATATTAGTAGTGTAGGGACAATAATTAAGGGGCCAGATAGCATAACAACACCCTAAGTGTTGTTATCATAACAACAAGGGTATAATCGTAAATGACAATAAACATAATAAAAAAATAAACTATTTCATCCTCTCTCCCATTCAGATCCCTTCGCTGCCGTCTCAGCACCTCTCTCCCCAAAATGCCCGCGACGAAGGCGGAGACATCAATCTCGTTGAAGGAAGCGGGAGCGCCTCCGTCGTCGCTGCTCATGAACGATTCTACGGATCTGGTGCACAGGATTTCACTGCTCCCGTAATTTCTCGAGGAGATCTGGATCATTGGATTGCGATGCCGCCGCTTCAACTTCGTCGCGTTCTGCGGCCAGTTGGTGCTCCGCGCTGCTTGCTACGACCAGTCAATTTCAAGCAATCATCATCAAATCTTCCTTTCTTTGATTAGATTTTGTCTCCCCTCAGGTCCGACGAAGATTGTGCCGATGACGCGAATAGAGACTGGATCGAAGGAAACGAAAATCGGTGGAAATCAGGAGGGATATTTTCTGCTGCTGCTCAACAGACGACATCATGATTGCTCTTCTTTGACGAATCGAACTCGATCACGGTTTAGAGAGGCGGAAGTCAAGGGGACACTGGCAGAGGACATGATTTTGAATGAGCTACGGAAGGAGATGGACGGGTTGCCGAGGAGGAATGATATTTGCAATCGGCGAGACAAACTGACCGGCTGATCTACGGTCCGGTCCGGGCTAGATATCCAGGTCGTAGATCCTCAAGTTGTGCATGAGCAAATCGCTGGTGTCTCACCGAGTGAACCTGGACATGCAGGCGTGGATGACGGCGGGCAATCGTGATATTGCTGAATTCCAATTCCATCAATAGCTTCGTATTAGCAGTCGGCAATTTTAGTCCCTCTGAAGTCATGCAGCCCGCAAGCCCCAATGGTTACAAAGATAAAGAGTATTGGTAATAGCAAGCCGACAATTTATGTTGTTTATATATGCATCACTCTGGTTGTTTTCTGACAATATAATGTGTTAGGGTACAATCCAAGTACCACATCGGAAATACAAGGGAAGGAACCCTTGTATATTAGAGTCCACCTAGCCCAATTAGTACGAGGCCTTTTGGGGAGGACACCCAAGAGTAAAACCGTGCGGGCTTGGCCCAAAGCGGACAATATCGTACTAATTGAGCACCCCGGTTTGACAAGTGGTATCAGAGCCTGGTTCAGATCCGGGGCGGTGGACGTCAGTTTGGTGGACCCTCATTCAGTGGCCTCGGGATTTGCGATTCGCGTCTGTTTGGTGGATCCACGAGAGATCCACGTTTGGGCTTTGGCGGATCAAAGAGAGTTCCGCGGTTGGGAAGCAGATCAAAGAGAGTTCTGCGTCTGGTAAAGTCCTTGTACCGAGAAGCCCATCGATACAAGGCGTCTGCCGGATCAAGATAATTGCTGAGGTGAGGACACGAAGTTCGTGGTCCTTGGCTTGAGGGGAGGATTGTTATGGGACAATCCAAGTACCACATCGGAAATACAAGGGAAGGAACCCTTGTATATTAGAGCCCACCTAGCCCAATTAGTACGAGGCCTTTTGGGGAGGATACCCAAGAGTAAAACCGTGCGGGCTTGGCCCAAAGCGGACAATATCGTACTAATTGAGCACCCCGGTTTGACAAGTGGTATCAGAGCCTGGTTCGGTTCTGGGCGGTGGACGTCAGTTTGGTGGACCCTCATTCAGTGGCCTCGGGATTTGCGATTCGCGCCTGTTTGGTGGATCCACGGGAGATCCACGTTTGGGCTTTGGCGGATCAAAGAGAGTTCCGCGGTTGGGAAGCAGATCAAAGAGAGTTCTGCGTCTGGTAAAGTCCTTGTACCGAGAAGCCCATCGATACAAGGCGTCTGCGGATCAAGATAATTGCTGAGGTGAGGACACGAAGTTTGTGGTCCTTGGCTTGAGGGGAGGATTGTTATGGGACAATCCAAGTACCACATCGGTAATACAAGGGAAGGAACCCTTGTATATTAGTGTCCACCAAGCTCATTAGTACGAGGCCTTTTGGGGAGGACACCCAAGAGTAAAACCGTGCGGGCTTGGCCCAAAGCGGACAATATCGTACTAATTGAGTGGCCCGATTCGACAAGTGGTATCAGAGCCTGGTTCGGTGCGGGGCGGTGGACGTCAGTTTGGTGGACCCTCATTCGGTGGCCTCGGGATTTGTGATCTGCGTCTGGTTTGGTGGATCCACGAGAGATCCACGTTTGGGCTCATCTGGCGGATCGAGGGAGGTCCGCATTTGTCTGGTGGAGAGATCCACTTCTGTTTGGCGGATCAAAGAGAGTTCCGCGGTTGGGAAGCAGATCAAAGAGAGTTCTGCGTCTGGTAAAGTCCTTGTACCGAGAAGCCCATCGATACAAGGCGTCTGGCGGATCAAGATAATTGCTGAGGTGAGGACACGAAGTTCGTGGTCCTTGGCTTGAGGGGAGGATTGTTATGGGACAATCCAAGTACCACATCGGTAATACAAGGGAAGGAACCCTTGTATATTAGTGTCCACCAAGCTCATTAGTACGAGGCCTTTTGGGGAGGACACCCAAGAGTAAAACCGTGCGGGCTTGGCCCAAAGCGGACAATATCGTACTAATTGAGTGGCCCGATTCGACAAGTGGTATCAGAGCCTGGTTCGGTGCGGGGCGGTGGACGTCATTTTGGTGGATCCTCATTCGGTGGCCTCAGGATTTGTGATCTGCGTCTGGTTTGGTGGATCCACGAGAGATCCACGTTTGGGCTCATCTGGCGGATCGAGGGAGGTCCGCATTTGTCTGGTGGAGAGATCCACTTCTGTTTGGCGGATCAAAGAGAGTTCCACGTCTGGGAAAGTCCTTGTACCGAGAATCCCATCGATACAAGGCGTCTGGCGGATCAAGATAATTGCTGAGGTGAGGACACGAAGTTCGTGGTCCTTGGCTTGAGGGGAGGATTGTTATGGGACAATCCAAGTACCACATCGGAAATACAAGGGAAGGAACCCTTGTATATTAGAGTCCACCTAGCCCAATTAGTACGAGGCCTTTTGGGGAGGATACCCAAGAGTAAAACCGTGCGGGCTTGGCCCAAAGCGGACAATATCGTACTAATTGAGCAACCCGGTTTTGACCTAATCACTTGATATCAATTGTCTCTAAGATCAACAAATTTTATCATATTTTTTTTGTTTTATGATGTATCAGAAGCATCCTAATGTAGAACATAAGTCTCGTGAAGCAAAACAGAAACACCACAAAGTGAGCCATAAATATTTTTAAAGTACACCAAAAACCTTATTATACAAACCATAACTCTCCTAAAACAAACCAAAAACACCACAAAGCACACCAGAAACTTCATAAAACAAACCACAAACGCGGTAAAACAAACCACAAAAAAGCATACCAGAAACCTTCTAATGCATACCACAAATTCCCTAAAACACACCAGAACCTCACATAGCAAACCACAAATATTTTGAAAAGCACACCAGAAACCCCCTAATGCAAACCACAAACACTATAAAGCAAACCAAAAACGTCCTAATGCAGACCACAAATATATTAAAACAAACCAGAAACCTTGCAAAGCAAACCACAAAAGTTTCGAAAGCACACCAGAAACTTCTTAATGCAAACCAGAAACTTCCGAATGCATACCACAAATCTCCTAAAACAAACCACAAACCTCACAAAGCAAACCACAACATTTGCGAAGCATACCAGAAACCTCATAATGCAAACCACAACAGTAAATCAAACCACAAAAAAGCAAACCATAAACGTCCCAATGCAGACTACAAATATATTAAAACAAACCAGAAACCCCTCAATGCAAACCACAAAGTTTTTGAAAACAAACGAGAAACTTCTCAATGCAAACCACAAACACGATAAAGCAAACTAGAAACTTCTTAATGCAAACCACAAACACGATAAAGCAAACCACAAAAGGCATACAAAAATATGAGAAACCAAACCATAAATCTCACAATGCAGACCATAACATCCGGTGGTCGTTGACCAAACTCTGATGACCGTCAGTGAGTAGATTTCGGCGCCAATAGGCATATTCCGACCCCGATGACTACATTCCGACGCCGGTAAGCATATTCCGACCACTGTGAGCATATTCCGGCGACGATGGCATATTCCGATGACAAAATAGCATATTCCGGCGACAAAAAAGCATATTCCGGTGACCGGCGACAGATGACCGAATTCCGGCGACCAAAATTTTGGCACGAAAATAAAAAAATATATTTTTTTATTATTTAAATATATTTTTCATAATGACAATTATACCCCTGCTTTGATTTTACACTAGGTCAACTCATCTAATAAAAAGTCATCACAACCCTAACTTCCTATTAGTTGGAGATTAGTGTTGTTACAATAACAACACAAGGGGTGTTGTGATAGTAACCGGTCCCATTAATCAAGGAACTTGAAGCTCCATGTAATCTTTTCCTTAAGGTACGTATTTCTCCTATAAAAAAAGGGGGTTGCTAATTATCGCCCTGTGTTTTACTTTAATCGCCCTAACTTACAAATGACAATTACATTTTTATCCTTTTCTTTGTTTATTATTAAAAAATAGTTTAATTTTAACAAACAACCCATAAAAACTAGTTGGCCGTTGGAATTACCCTGCCGTTTCCCGTTCCGGGAAGGAGGGCGATTTCAACTCCCACGACATTTTTTCTGAATGGCTAAACCTCGCCCTAATTAATTTAATCGCCCTAACTTAAAATTGCAAAATTACTTAATTAACCTTAAATAACTGAATACAAAATTAATAAAAACAAACAGCCCCTATGGGCCCTATCTCCTTCCTCGCATAAATACAACTCCAAGCCAGCTTCCCGGACAGCGATTTCTCATCGCCGCCGTCGTTTCTGGCAAAGTAATCATATATTTTATGCTCGCATCCGTTGTAAATGGCATACAGGGTTCCTTCTTCGCACTAGTACTGCTTTCTGATTTCCCCTCTTTCTTCTCCATGTGACCTCCATTGGTTACCTTAACACCCGAATTTTCTTTCTGATGAACACCTCCACTACCGCTCAGCCGCCTCGCAGACCCACTAAACGCAACTTCCCCTGTTCCAAGCCTGCCTTCTTGTCCTCCGGCGCCGCAGCAAGCTTCCTTTTCCTCAGGTAAGCATACGCCAGCTTGGCCGGTTGCCGTCACTCGCTCGGATCGGAGAACCCAACCTCTCCACCTTCTTGCCGTCGCTTGCTTACCAGAATTTACCGACATACCTCATTTCCATTGCTCATTTTGTTATTGGCCGAAGTGGATTGGCGGACAAGGATTAATTCCTTGATCAACCAGGCAGCTACAAGAATTGTTGATAGACTAGAGGTTCTCGTTGGGAGAGGAGCTGTTGATTTGGAAGAAAGTAAGAAACTATAGCTTCATAGATAATAGAGTTTAGCTGAATGATGTTTACTTGCAACGGGTAAATAAAGCAACTGAATTATAATAAAAAATTCAAACGTTAACAATGACGTTGAGCAGCAGAATACATATATAAAAACTGAATATATAATATCGTAAAGAAACTAAATATATATAAAAAACTCATATAATTTGCATGTGTAACAATTAGCCCTTCAATCTACCGGGGGAAAAAAATGCCGTGGGAGTTGAAATCGCCCTCCTTCCCGGAACGGGAAACGGCAGGGTAATTCCAACGGCCAACTAGTTTTTATGGGTTGTTTGTTAAAATTAAACTATTTTTTAATAATAAACAAAGAAAAGGATAAAAATGTAATTGTCATTTGTAAGTTAGGGCGATTAAAGTAAAACACAGGGCGATAATTAGCAACCCCCAAAAAAAACAGGTACGTATTTCCTAATGGAGTAGTTGTACCAATTTTGTCCCTTATAAATCCTTAACAGTACAAGATTTAACAGTGGTTAATCATTTTTTTTTTGTCATAAACTTTAATAGAGGGCTTGTTTGATAATGTATCAAAAATATATAGATATATTTACTTACAACTCACATAATAACAGCTACACAGAGAATAATTATAGACTATGCTATTAAATGACTAACAACTAGTGAACAAATAAATAAAAATGAACTAGGAAATAACACACATAACACAAGAGAATACAATATCAGAAAGCTAAAATTTAGAGGACTAAAATAGAAGACATAGAAATTTGAGGTACGCCAATGCGGATTGGGCTACGGGTAGCGGCAGCGGGGGTTGTATTTCTTGTTGGGTAAGGCGGAAATTCTCCCGTATCATCACATCATGTATAGATGAAGGAAGGGTTTTGTATGGGTTTTGCAGAAATCAAATCTTAATGAAGAGATCGCGGGCTTAGCTTCTGCAAGTGAAAGACGAGGTCCTTCAATTAGTTGCCCGAGGAGAAGCAGACATCCGGAGAGAGAGAGAGACAGAGAGAGAGAGAAAGCGAGTTCATTCTGTTACTCTTCCGTCGCCGCCGCTTTCAGTGTTGCCCGCCTCGTTTGATCAATTGATCTCTGGTATCGTTCTGTCACTCTTTCCTCACCAGTCACCGTGAATGATTTCATGTCTAGGAACTAGCCACGTACCGATATGAGGCCCACAAACTGTGTTGATTCGGTCGATTAGAAGAATCTATATGCTTCCGTGAATGATTTCATTTTGATACTCTCTCTGTCGAACTTGGGACTAGGCTTGTTTTTGTGATTGGTTGATGGAAGATCAGAAACCTTTTCTGCTCTAACGTCTTTGATTTAGGTTACCTTGAGTATTCGTATCTGAGGGATGGCCCAACCTAGCTAGGGATTGGTTTTATCTATTATTGTCGGTGTTAATTATGTCATTCTCAGCGAACTCAGTTATCTGATTGAGCATTGATGTTGGAGTAGATATGGCCTGGACCTCGTTGGTTTTGCTTTCATTCTCTGTTGGTTCTTTCATTGGTTTTGAGCATTCGTGTCTGAGATTCTGTTTGGGAAACTATCCTTTCAATTCAGGCACTCCAACTCTGTTTGTCTTAAGATGACGGTTTTCCAGATTTGATTTCTGATCCTTTGCTCTCCAACTCAAACCCCTTGAATATGAAAATTTTGCAGAGTATAGGAAGGATGTGGAGAAGTAGCAGCACTCGGCTTGTGAAGCAAACCTTTCGATTCAGGCAGCAAGCAGCAGCAGTGCTGCTTGACTCACCGAAACTCCCAACCCTCTTTACCATTACAGCTCCAATTTCGACCTCTTCTGCCCCCGGCTCCATCTCCCATGGCCGCCAGTCTTCCCTTCCCACACTACGGAGCCCTCTAACATCCCCCTTCTCCATTGTCCCGGTTCGCCATATCCGCTCTATCCGTGATGCCAGCACTGGGTATCTACTTATATTCCATTTCCTTCTTCTTTTTTCCTTTTTGCTCCCAACTGGAAATAATTAGAAAGCTTTCCTCTACTTGGTCAGTTATGATATAGCCCCACCGATGAACTGGGGGATCCGGATTGTGCCAGAGAAGAAGGCATACGTGATAGAGCGATTTGGCAAGTACGTGAAGACACTTCCATCTGGACTTCACTTCTTGATCCCATTTGTGGATCGAATTGCTTATGTACATTCCTTAAAGGAAGAGGCCATTCCGATTCCTGATCAGTCCGCTATCACCAAGGACAATGTCAGCATTCTCATTGATGGCGTTCTCTATGTCAAGGTTTCTTTCTTCCTTTTGTTTTTGCTTCATTTTTTGTCTACTCAGGTATGAACTGGTCAGAATTATGTTAACATGTACTATCTACTGTTTGCAGATTGTTGATCCTAAGTTGGCCTCTTATGGAGTTGAGAATCCAATCTATGCTGTTATTCAGTTGGCACAGACAACCATGCGTAGCGAGCTTGGAAAAATTACACTTGATAAGACCTTTGAGGAACGAGACACTCTCAATGAGAAAATTGTGGTATATTGCCCTTATTTACTTTACTCTACTGGCTAAAACATGTCAAACTCTCTTACTATGTTTCACCTTATTTCATATATGGATAAACATAATCGCAAACGAATTTCTAAAACTATTTCAGGAAGCCATTAATGTTGCTGCAAGTGACTGGGGTCTTCAATGCCTTCGCTATGAAATAAGTGAGTCATTACTGTGAACCCTTTAATATCCTATCTGCATTTTCATTTAGACCTATCCTATACTGCTAACTGGAATTTTTCTTCTGTAGGGGATATTAATCCACCACGTGGAGTAAGAGTAGCCATGGAGATGCAGGCAGAAGCTGAACGTAAAAAGAGGGCCCAAGTTCTTGAGTCTGAAGGTAATACTGTAATAGTGCCTGTTCATTATGCAATCCTAAATTACAGATTGGTATATACTCGTTGCTTATCTCGTGAAACCTTCACTTCTCCTCGTTCTTTATTTTTCTCAATCGCATTGTAACAGGAGAGAGACAGGCAAACATTAATATTGCTGATGGAAGGAAACTTGCTGCCATATTGTCAGCGGAAGGCAAGTTATACTCTTACGCAATTATGTTCAACATGAGAGACAGGCAATTATGTTCAACATGAATAAATTTGAACCTGCTTCGTGAATATCCGTGGACTGTCCTTATATATGGACTCAAGTCTTGGGCAGTTGGCATATAGGTTGAACGTTGTATTCCCTTCTATAGCCTTTCTTTTAAGTGTCCTCAGGGTCAGGGATTCCATTGGTAAAGCGTCCAATTTTTTTTTTTTTAATCTTAATTTTCCATCTCTGAAAAGCTAGTTACCTGTTTTCTATAGCTTACGGATTTCAGTCTCAGCATTGTTTATATTGATTAAGCAAGGATATAACTTAGCATCCAATGATGTGTGTCTTAAAAATTTCCATACAATTGCATCCCAGCTAACCTGCAAGTATGTCATTATCAGGTGAAGCACAAGCCATCCTAGCTAAAGCTGACGCTACAGCCAAAGGAATCACCCTCGTGTCGAAAACCCTCAAGGAGAGTGGTGGAGTAGAGGTGAGTATCTGAATCCCTTAAATGCCGTAGCAGAATGTTCCTTTTCCTTAGTAGTTGTAATCAGATTCACTTATCCCTAAGCACAATAGGACAAACGGGTCCATTCTTTATTGACATCATGGTGTGCTTGCAGGCAGCAAGTCTAAAAGTTGCTGAACAATATATCCATGCCTTCGGCAATATTGCCAAGGAGGTAAAGAATCGAGTGAATTTGGGTTTCCTATTGGGTGATTTAGTTTACATTTCGTTTACCATTTTGCAATGCATCCTTACCAGGGGACTACAGTGTTGCTTCCTTCTTCTACCGCTAATCCGGCCAGCATGATTGCCCAAGCGCTGACTGTGTACAAAAGCTTGCTTGGAAAGACTCCTAATGCTGGTGAGGGGAGCTCTCCTTCACTTGAGTTGTCAGGAGGCGTGGATAAAAGATTTTCCATTGAAGATCACCACAATATTGAGGGAAACCATGTGAAGGGCGAGTCTGGCTTTTCGCTGCAGAAGAACAAAGGAGAGTAGCAAACTGGTGACAAGAGACATATCAGGACAAGTGATAGGCCTCAAATCAAATCTATTGGATTGTTTTTGTAGGGGTTGTAGCTGTAGCATGTTTGACATGAAGTAAACCTTGATTCCCAGTTACCTTCTAGTTTTGGAATGGCCTTTCCGAATTAGACACTTTTCTAAGGCACTCATCAAATGTTAATTGAACACAGGGAGATGTTACTTGACATTGGATATTGGAAATATCAATGCAGAGCAACATCTGAGTAGATTTTGAGGTTTTACTTGGTGCATTAACAAGGTAGAATTTGCTAGCAAGTGCTCAGGGACTATGATATTAGCTAATTCTGGGTCATAAACTGTTGTTATTTACAACAAAAGATGAAGCTTCTCAACAGATGCAGAAGCAATGTACATCATAAATTTGAAGCCACCATCCAAGGATGCCCCTTTCCGTTAATATTTTGTACCCTGGATGTCAATCTAACGGTTCAACAGTGAAATGCTCTAGGGATCAACAATAAGAACAAATGGCGTCATGAATAAGGATTTGGTCTAGCGGTTAATCCATTAGTCTTCGAGCTGGAGTTTTCATGTTTGAATCCCTTCAGTGGCACCAAATGTTAATACAAAACCTATATCACCCTTAAAAAGAATACAACAAATGACGTCCCGGTACTTATTTCCCACATAACAGTAAGCTTTGAGATGCATAAGATACATGAAAGGATCGTGCTAAAAATAAGGAGCACCGGAAGCGCCACTTGCTCCCAATTCTTTTCAGCATCACTGAGGTTAATGTTAAATTAGATGACACTGCTGCAACAAGTCTTCAAAACCTGTGAATCTTGCTGCCAAAAGGAGATTTCACAACCATTTCCCATAATTGATGTTGCCAGAGTAACAGAGCACTACTAACCTTGACAATATCCCCTCCTCACAACTCAAAATAGGTACTATCTAAATTCTTGAGGAGCTCCATCTCTTCTATGCTTGCGATCCCTGGATCGATGTAACATATCTGGAAGGGATAGAAAAAAGAAGTGAACAAAACAAGAAAGGAGAAACCAAAAATCAGGAACAGATCAGGGTCTAAGAACCTTGTGTCAGATAGTTGCATCAATGCAACATACCCAAAAACGAAGTATAGGGGCCGAAAGAAAAATCAGTTTTAACCTGATATTGGCTTTTCTTCAATGTGTGTACTCCTCTTTTTATCGACTTCTCCCATTGACCATTCGTTTTGATTGATCTTTCTAGAGCTTCTGTCCTCTGTATGTTAGCAAACAGAATACAAGTACATAAATCTCATGCAGTACTAGTCATTGTCTACAAGAACATATCTTGGCTCCTTCAAAGCTGACAAGCATTTGCAAAATCATAGATTGTACTTGGGAGTAACATTCAGATGACTTTCTACGTTCTGAGCATATGGCTATTTCAGATGCAAAACTTTCCACCCAGGCCTAAGCAATCTGTTCCAATACCAGGGTAGGCGAAAGTCTGGATCTTTTTGTTCTCCGTATCATTCTAAGACAGTAAGTTCAAGTATTTTATTGAAGTCATATAACCTCATAAAAGAAACATAGAAGAAACAATTAGACAGCTTTGTACTCACATGAGCTGGGTCCAATATCAAGAGAGTGTACTCTGGTGATCCATAACTATGTTGCTGTTTACACTGAATCCCAACTATGGTTCTTGAGTGCCCATCATGCTGGAAGTACAACGGCCTGCATACCAAAGGGATAACAAATCTCAACAACATCACAATTGCATATCCACGAAAGCAGTAAATAGCATATCATTAACATACGCTTTCCCAGTCATCACAACTCGTTGCTGTTGGGCAGAGACCTTGGTCCCTTGATGCGAGAAGTAGTTCCACACCCAATCCACCAGAACCTGGGCATCCGAGGGGTTATTGGGACTGGTTCCACCATTGCAGAATCTATTCTTGCCGCTGCTCTGAGGCTCGCCACATGAATTGGAATCCGTCTGCCCACTATCGTCCTTTCTTGTGTCATTGCGAACCAGATATCTATCCATGGGACCTCGGACAAGAGATGATTTCTTTTTCTTGGGAGGAGCAACGCTAGTACCAGGAACTGAGAGGAAAAGGGATTCCAATTTCTTAGGGCCGAAATCCACAATTCTGGCTCGAATGCCAAAAGATCGCAACAATGCAGCGCATTCAGTAGTACCAATCCAGCGTTTGGAGCCACGGATGGAATGGTGGAACTGTTGAGAGCCAAGTGGATCGAAACCCTTCCGCCAAGCGACCTCAAGCCAACCCTGGAGGAAAGGAATATCAGGAACAAAACCAGAACCACCAAATAGAACTTCCCTTGCATCTGGCCTGGAATTGAGCAAGTGAGAGGCCAGCATCTGGATGTTGCGATATCCGCAACCCCATCCGGAATCCTCCCCGCGCCTGCTTTGGTAGTGATCCACGTAACCGGCCAACAAGGTAGTCGCCGGGGCAGCGGCAGCGTACTTGCCCTTGCCCTGGCCATTGAACTTGGCGCCTCCAGATTGTAGCCTCTCGTACAGCAAGGTCATCAAACCGCCGTCCGTTGCAACGCGATGGAAGGAGCTTCTGGTCTGCGAAGCAATTAGGAGGGGTTCCGCCTGGTCTAGGGATTGATTTAGCAGCGCGTGAGAGAGGGAAAGCTGCTCCGCCAATTCGAGGTCTCTTGCAAGCTGCTCGTCGTTTGAAACGACAAGATTCTCCTCCTGCTCCGAATCGAAGTGGGTGTCGACATGCCTGTTTCCATTCACCATCATCGCGCGCGCTCTCAACGAACAGGGGGAAGAGGTGAGGATTTTAAAATTAAAAAACTTACCAGTGGAGCAGCGATGGCGGGAAGCTTTGGTTACAGACCGGGCAACTCGCTGAGGAATCCATGATTGAGTTGAGGTGTCTTCCCTCGCAGTGGGCTTGTCAAACAGAAAGCAGCGAGAGGAAGAAAGGAACCTCCTGCTTTGCTTTACCCAAAATATGTTTGATTTTGAAATCAGCCTCTACTAGTATATCAAGTAGCGGACTTGTTCCAACTTATGTTTAGGGGTTGGTTCGACTAGGTTAAGCGGGAGCTTCAACCTTATCATCCTGAACGGAATTGATAAACAAACTACAAGTAGTAGGTCATTTGATCCAAAGACTATGTGCATACGGCCGGCGTCAGAGCAAATCAATCACCCACCGACCTGAAGCACCGTCAGAGTTCATACCGGCCAAAGCAAGTAGAAACGAGAATAAGGAAGCATCCCAATTCCCCGCCAAAGATCAGTTGGGTTCCCTGCGCGCGCCTTAGACTCAAGCAGCTCTTCCTCTCTCTCTCTCTCTCTCTCTCTCTCTCGTTTTGTAAGCACTAAATCCTCAACTATGGACTTCCATATTCCACTTTCATGATGATCTTACAATTATTACGTCCGTCCAAACACTCTCTGGTTGATAAAAATAAAAACCAATCTTTTCTTTCTGGTCAGTGGAGTTTCCAGATCAAATCAAGTTTCCCTGGACACAAACAGAAAGGCCAGCAGAGCTAAACTGCAGCAAAGCAATACTCTAATTTCTTCCGATCAAATACACACTACTGCTAATGACAAACCCATTCAGAGACCAAAATATTTTGATTAACCAATCAACAAGTGAAGAGATACAGAATCCTAGTCCAATACGCACAAACCATTGCCCACGCACTTGACAAAATTCCCCGTATTTCCCACTGCCACCGCGCCCTTCCATCTACTCTTTCGCCCGATTCTCGCTAAACAAAGATGATTACTTTCAGGCGGTACTCTTTGGCTTCCCGGATTCCGGCGGTGGCACCGTTTTCTTCTTTGCCGCTGCGGCGACGGCCGAGACTTTATCCAGCGCCTCCTTCACCCTCTTCCTACACACGGCCGCTTCTTTAGCCCTCCGGCCGGCCTCCTCCTCCGCCGCCCTGACCGCCTCAGCCATCGACGATGCGGCGATCTTGGCGGCGCAGAGCAGAGCCGTAGCCATCTTGGCGTCGATGGAGACGCGGGACCCAGGGGGAGGGGAGAAGAAGGAAAAGGTGGGGTCGGAGCAGGGAGGGCAGAGGAAAGGGAACGGCGGGAGAGGGTGGGAAGGAGCGCAGCGGGAGTGGGTGAGAGAGGCGCAGTTGGAGCACCGGAGGAGCTCCCCTGGTTCCCGATCTGGCTGTTTCACTCCGTGGATTGAGAAGCAGATCGGGCAGAAGGAGGATGGGTGGAGGCGGAGGACGCAGGAGGTGCAGAGACGGCGGAGCATGCGGCGGAGGCGGACATGGTGGAGGAGCCAAGGGCTGCGTGTGGCGCAGTTGTCGCAGTCGCCCGAGGAGGATGATTGAGTGCGGGCTGCGTGTGGCGCAGTTGGGTAGGGTTTCGGATTGGGATTGGGATTGGAATTGGGACTGGGATTCATTTGGGTGCGGGGAATGATTTCTTGGGAAAGGGGGAAAACCAGAGATTCTGTTCCTTTTGAAATTAGGGTTAGGACTTAGGAGGAGATACTGACTTGCCGACCTGATGGCTCTCGCTCGGGTGGAGGATTAACTAGGGTTTCTCCAACCTTTTCTACTTTTTTTTTTTTGTCGCTATTTTGCTTCTGGTGTGCTGGCAAATACTATTTCAAGAAATGGCGTCGTATTTCAGGAAGCTGCCAAAGGAACATTTCGGATATTGGTATTGGCCAATGTTTTCAAAACCTAAAAAAGTTAGTAGTTGATGGTCCAATGAATTTATGATTAATTATATATTAGCGTGACCTCGACCATTTGGCTGGAGGAAGGTGAGTATGAAATTTGATAATATAATGGGATGTATACTTTATTATTGTATTGTTTTTTTGGAAATACGTGATAAAAATAGTGAATTTTAGTAGGAAAGAGACATGAATGATGCAACGAATCAAAAATCAGCCTTATGAACCAAAATCAAGTACCTGTTACCTTGTGAAACAATATTATTTCTGGTAATATGATGAGGTGGAGTAAATTTTATAGAAACAGAATTCCAGAAAATCGAATAAAAAATCGCTTATCCCCCCGGTTTTCGGGAAATGAGCATCTCATAATCGTTGCTAGCTTTTACTCGGCCCGTTGGCCGATTAATATGCTTTATAAAACTTTCATCTTGTCATCATTGTGCTTTTTGGTTTTTTGCCAAACTATGATAAAATCTAAAGAAATCAAGAATGAACAACACGATTTGAGATATGAACCACCGTTCCTGTATCCCTAGAAAATGGTGGTAAACACAGACTCACCTGCCAAACTGGTTTGGATTGAGATTTTTATCGGGTATCAGGGAACCATGTGATTATAAATTAGACTTGAACAAAACGGGTCAAAACTTGAAATTCAGCCTGTTTGATCGACCCATGCCAAACTCTAATTATTCTTTACTTTTAAACTTTCTATTTGAAAATAAAAAATAACGAAAGAAAAGAGATGACTGCAATTCGCCATTTGCACATCACTGATTCGGGAATAAAACTATAGACTTTCGAAAGGAAACTGAAAATGTTTAGGATCGTTTTAATGTTAAAAATAACCAAATAGATCTTTCTGTTTAGTTTTTTACTAACAAATACCAAACAATTTCCTATAATATACACTATAATTTAATCATTATGATATCAAATAATTACATAATATATATTTGAATTATAAAGATTGGACTAATTAGGTTGGTTGAGGTTGAACCATTAAATAACTTTAAAATACATTATATTTTAGCCACTAAGATATAAAATAACAGCATAATATATATTATGCTAGAGAAAATAGCTTGTTTTAGAATGACAAACCCATGATGTTCATTTGTTTTACTTGATGGGCAAATCCCGTTTAGGTCAGGCCCATTCAACTCTTTTATTTTATGATTAGCGATTAGCCCATTATAATCCATGCATTAGTTTATTGTTAAATTTTTTTCTTTTTAGCAATAAAAAGGAGTATTGTTTTTGCCTTTTCATATATATTTTACCACCACCGAGAAATAAAAGGACTTAAAAAAAAATTTTGAGACTCCTAGACTCGTTTAAATCTGCATGTGTACGGTAAGTTGGCCCGTTCCACAGAGGAAAAAGAAAAAAAATTGACACTCCCTATTCTACCCTTCCTACAAACGCTCCTGAAGCAGGAAATTTGAAATGGGGGAAGAATTTTTTCCTCTCTGCGATTATATATTTTTAATTTAAAAAGATACAACAAATGTACTTAGTGTGATTGGTTATGATATTTGCTTTTCTTTAAAGTGGTCAAGGTTCGAATCCTAGTAAGTCTCTTATTTAATGAATAAAAAAAAGTAATTGTGAATACCAAAATGTCCTTCCTACTTTCACTCTGGATGCAGAAAATTTGAAATGGGGCTTCAAGTTTTCTCATTTGACTTTTATTTATTTTGTAGACATATTCAAATTTATATCATCTATCACCAAAAATTTGTTAAGAATTCCTTTAAAAAAATTCTAAGAAAGTATTTACACTATCTTACAAAAGCAATCCAATTTTTTTTTGGTAATGTCTATTTTTTATCCAAACATTTTCCAAATTATTTTATATTATCCAAACCTATTAAAATGCTATTAATTAGCCAAATCTTTCGTAATGCATCAAAATATTAGCCATTTTTACATTATCGTTAATAATTTTGTAACTCTTTTCTTAGTTAAAATACTAAAATTTTGGAATGTTGACCTTTATGTGTCTCTTCCAAGTGAGTACCTTGTTGCTAAGTCAATATTCCTAACAAAATTGCTAACTGGAAGTTAACATTTGATTAATTCTTAGTATTTCTATAGGTTTGGCTAATAAAAAATAATCTGAAAAGGTTTGAGTAATAAATAGTCATTACCCAATTGTTTTTATTACATTCAAGTTAGTAATGAGGGAGACAGTCCGTATTGGACCAAATAAAGCTAACAAAGAGGATGGGAAATGAAGAAAGAAACATAAATAAAATTAGTTATTGAGGATCTTAGTTTAAATTAAAGTATTCGTTTCTTGTTTTTGTGGATAAAATTGTGAATCGGTGGACAAGTCCAACCGGGATGGTTCATCTGATTTCATGTCAAATCGTTAAAAACCGTTGGGTCTGTCATAAGCGCTCAATTAAATGAACTGAACCGCTATTGTAACTGGTTTAGTGGTTCTACTGGTCTAATTTTTTCGGTTCGTTACAATGGTATTGGCAAAGAATACTCGAGGAAAGGAACCTTTTTGTTTTTAGGAGGTTGGGAGTCTGAGATTACACATTTTTTTCACTATACCGCATCCATGGTTCTAAATAGCGCGTCTAGGCACTTGTCTAAGCTCGTCTTGGCGCAAATCAGAAGGAAAACCCCTTGCCTTGGCAAAAAGCAGTGGAGAAGGCCTCACGATCACGTTGTGGCCTCAGTGGCTTCTTTGGGTGAAATGGAAGAGTTCTTGTGAGAACTCCGAAGTTAAACGTGCTTAGTGTGGATTATAACAAGGATGGGTGGCCTTATGCGAAGTCACCTTGAAGTGCACCCCAAGTCAAAAAACGGGAGGTTCGAGGCTAAAAGCGGACAATATTTTGCTTGGGAAATTTTTAGGATGTTACAAGTGGTATTATCCCTCTTGAAGGATGGTGGGGCAAACCTTAACGAGGAAGTTGAGTCCCAGGGGGTGGGGGGAGTATGTAACACCTTAGGCAAATCCACATCGACAAAGCACGGGAGAGATCAATGGTTCATAAGTAAAAAACCGACCTTAACTAACGAAATGCGTTTTGAGGTGAAATGGAAGAGTTATGTGAGAACTCCAAAGTTAAACGTGCTCAGTGTGGAGTACATCAAAGGTGGTTGACCTTAGGGGAAGTCACCTTGAATTGCACCTCAAGTAAAAAACGGTCAAGTTCTGGGCCCAAAGTGGACAATATTTTCGTCAGGAAAAGGTTCGTAATGTTACATAGATCATCTGCTGGTGAGCGAACACTATATTTGTCCTGGAAAAATGTCTTCTATATAAGTTATCCCCGAACCAGGGGAGTTGTGAGGATGTAATAGTCTGGTGTGTGCAGCACTAGAGCAAAAAAAAGCCAGAAAGGAGGTTTTATCTACTTATCTGGAGTACAGGCCTCAGCCATGTGTGGCGGGAACGTTGCTCTCAGATGTATGGAACTAAGAAAATTCATGATCCGGAGGGTTTGGGTGTGACAATCAATGAAGAAGTACAATTTCGAGTAATGACAAATCCAACTCTACAAATGCTTAGTTCTATAGATACATCATGTACAGGGGGTTGTTTGAGACTTTGATAGGCATATCAGGTGTTTTTCTGATATTTGTTGATGCTTAATGAGAATTGTTTTAATTTCTCATAAAAATGGCATGCATGCATGTTCACTTCAAGCAACGAACTAACAAAATAGCACGAAAATGTTTTTGCTTCTACCCCACTTCATTATAATTTATAAATACATAAATTTACATGTAGGGAATTTTTTTTATAAACTAGGATGTGTGACATTCCTACTCCTACACCTTTTTTCTTTTCTTTTTTTGTTGCACCTTCTCATTTGTGTGTCTAAGAGATAAAAAAAAACAGAAATGAAGCTAAATGGGCTAAAAGCCCAAAGTGGAAACATAGCAGGGCCAAAATCGGGTTGGCAGGCGAGTGAGGGGCGATCATCGAAACAACATTCCCGCCGGCGCAAGGCAGCAACTACCTCTACCAGCACTGATCCGTCTCCCATCTCCAGGTCGGATAATACCAGCCGAAAGAACCAACGGGGTTCCTCCTGCACAAAGACACATCATAAAGCGACCTCGCAAGTCGCAACTAGATCTGAGAGTGTCTCGTAAGCATCACGAATCTGCATGAAGTTGCAATCGCCATTGTCGAAGCGTTCCCGATCTGGATGATGAATCTTGGCGAGGGTCCTGTACGCGACCTTAATCTCTCCAAATGACGCCATTAGCTCGACCTTCAGAATCTCGTACAGGCTCTGCATCGCGCGGTTAGAGGTGTTGGAGTATGCAGGAATTGTCTTGGGGAAGACGGCGACAGAGGCTTGAACATACTGTCCCCGGCGGAGGGGAACAGAGAACTTGACCGACGGAGCAGTGAGATACGATGATCCTCGATTGACGGGGAATTGGAGGAGAGGCATCGCGGAGGAGGACGAAAGAGTAAACATTGGTGGGATGGGCTTAGAAAGTTAAAGGAAGTAGGAATGGGATGGTGGGGTTTGTTTTTCACCGGTTGTTGGGAGAAAAGGTCGGAGAGTTAAAAAAGAAACTTGGGATTTTGGTAATGGTTATAAGAGAAGTGAAAGAAGGCCTGATATTTGGGGTGGAGGAGCAGTGGAAAACCTACTATCCTCTCTTTAGAGATTTTATATTTATATGGGTTCTCAATGGTTAATACACAGTAATAACCGTTAATTGAAATCCATTCACTCAAGCCCGACACGTATCTAGTTTGGACTCGTTATTAACAGACTAATCTGCACTAAACAGATCAACACATAAATGAATAAAATGATGCCGCAGTGGAAGTTTCCTCCTCAGTTCCAAACTTTCATTCTTCTCCACTTTAGTCCATCGTGTTGATGCTGGTGAATTGACTCAGTCCTTGCTTGATCAGGATTGCAATGCAAGACTGCTATAGCTGATGTTCCTCTAGTATTAGCTCCTTGCTGATCCTCCAATAAGCCCCCACAAGATGGAGAGTATACATCAATTACTCCCATCTTGCCTAGTAGTTCCAACAACATATACTTGATGACTCCCTTAGTGAAAATGTCAGCAAGCTGATTTGAGGTAATAAGTGACTTAGCCTAATCATGTCAGTCTTAACCCTCTCTCTAGTAACATGCATATCAATCTTGATATGCTTTGTTCTTTCATGAAAACATGGTTCTCAGCAATATGGATTGCTGACATGTTATCACAATAGACAGTGATTGGAGTCTTGACTTGAACTGCCAACTCTGATAACAGTCCCTTAAGCCATTGAATTTCACAAACTAAATGAGTTAGAGCTCTACATTATGCTTCAAAAGAAGACCTAGACACAAGTGTATGTTTCTTGCTTTTACATGTAACCAATGAATTCCCAAAGTAAATGCAAAAACCTGTAATGGATCTTGTGGTATCTGGACATGCTGCCCAGTCTGAATCACTGTAACCAGTGATGGCGAAGTATGTAGTGCCGCTGAACAAAATCCCTTGCCCTGGGGATTTCTTCAAGTATCTTAATACCCTTTGTGCTGCCTGCATGTGTGTATCAAGAGGATTGCCTCAAAATGGGCTCAACTGCTGCACTGTGAAGAAAATGTCTGGTCTGGTTATGGTCAAGTAATGCAGCATTCCAATCAGTCTCTTGTAGCATTTAGGATCATCAATGCTGGTTCCTTCTCTTGAACTGAGTCTTACTTTCATATCAGTAGGAGTTTGTGTCTCTTTTGCATCTTCATAACCAGTGTCTTCTAGTAACTCTGTGCAATATTTTCGTTGATTTTCCACTATTCCATCAGCATTCCTCACTATTTCCAAACCCAAGAAGTACTTAAGAACTCCTAGTCCTTAATTTTGAAACTTCTTTTCAAATATAACTTCACAAGTTCAAGATCATCAATCTTCTCTCATGCCAAGATGATGTCTACATACACAAGTAGAATGACTATCCTTCCCTGCACCTTCTTTGTGAACATTGAATCATCAAAAGCTGATTGAGAGAATCCATTTTTCAATAATGAAGAGGTCAGTTTGGCAAACCACTTCCTACTGGACTGTTTCAATCCATACAAAGACTTACTAAGTCTACAAACATTTCCTTCACTTCCTTCCAGTTCAGGAGGTGGAGTCATATACACTTTCTCCTCCAAGTCTCCATGCAAGAAAGCATTGGAGACATCCATTGGTGTAAACACCAATTCCTGGCTGCTACTACTGCTAATAATGTCTTAAATGTATTTATCTTAGCAACAAGTGAGAAGGTATCCAAAAAATCAATGCCATAGATTTGAGTGAATCCTTTGGCAACTAATCTAGCTTTATACTTTTCAATTGATCCATCAGGTTTGAGTTTGGTCTTGAACACCCATATGCAACCTATGGTCCTGTTTCCAGATGGCAGAGTCACTAGATCCCAAGTGCGATTCTCAGTCAGGGAATTCAATTCCTCTTCCATAGCTTTGACCCAATGATGCTCTTTCGATGCTTCCTTATATGACCGAGGATCATAAAAGCAACAAGACTAGTTGCATACCTCTTCTACCGAGGAGTGAACTGGTGGTAAGAAACATAATTAGTCATACAATACTGACTAATCTGGTTGATAGTAGTAACATAATCCTTATGCCAAACATGTGGTTTTCTGTTCCTAGGGGGCAGTTCATTGTCATACAATTCATCCCCTGGTGGTAATTCATCATCTGACTCCTCTTGATAGTCAGGCTCAGCATCAGTGAAGTCTCCATCTGTGGAATGATCATGTTATGAGGATGCAGGTTGAGAACTGGAAGTAGACAAAAAAATGATCATCATCAGCAGGTGTTGCTGAAGATGGAACAAATGGAAATGGAGTAGGTTGGCCCCCATAAGGCTGGACATAAGGAAATGTGACAGTAAGCAAATCAGGGAAGACAGGCGTGTCTTCTGCATCATCAACCATACCATGGAAAGGAAAGATGTCTTCATAAAATGTTACATCTCTGGACATGAAGACTTCATGAGAAGCCAGATCAAAAGCTTGTACCCTTTGATGCCAAAAGGATATCCTAGAAAAAGGCATTGCCTAACTCTATACTGAAACTTAGCTCTGCCACTACTCAATGTAGGTGCTTTCGTTCTACCCTTCCATTATGTTCTGGGGTGGCAACACAAGACATTTGGTGTTATATCCCATGTTCTCGATAAAACTCATTCATTGAAATTCCCTACCTTGATCACTTTGTATGGTTTTAATAGATTTAGAAAACTGATTCTTCACTATAACACAGAAGTTCTGTAAAAAAGACCTTGTTTCTGATTTATGCTTCATCATAATAGTCCACATAGCTCGTGAATGATCATCAACCACAGTAAGAAGATAAGAGAAACCATTCTAAAATTCAACTTCCAAAGACCCCCATATGTCAACATGGATTAAATAAAAAACAGTGTTTCACTGTCTCATGTCTAACTAAAGGATTACAATGCACTAGTAAATGTATATTATTTGAACTGGGATGCCTTAAGCGCCAATGCCATAGGTTAATCTTCTAAGGATGGAAATTGTTGACTGAAGCTATTGAAGGTGTAATTTCACTCTTTGGACTTGACATTAAGTGGTAAAGACCCCTACTTTGCTTTGCCAAGCCAATCATCTGGTTGGTTACTAGGTCCTGGACAACACAAGAATCAGATTGAAAGGTGAGGAAAATTGGTAATTCATGTGTCAATCTACTAACTAACACAAGGTTGAAAGTAAAACTAGGAATTAGCAAAATATTGCTCAATAAGATTCATGATGGTAGCTTTATAACACCCTATCTGAACATCTGCTTTTATATAAAATATATAAAACTTATAAAAGGTTTTCGGGCCTGATTTAAAACTTTACAAATCAAAGTACAAAAAGTAAACCGTTTGACAGTAGATTTCATGTGGAAACATGTTCAGTCTTTCGCCCACCCATGAATCAAAGGTTGAAGGTTGAAGCCATTGCTTCTACTTCTAACACTTCTTGCAGCTGCTCTGGATCTGGGGGGAAATATTTGACGAAGGGTGAGTCGTCGCTCAGTGAGTAAATTCTAAACCTAAATAAACAACAATACACAAGCGATATTTAGCATCACACCCTTTAGTTACACGTCATTTACTGCTCATTCTCTATGTCTATGCTTCCACTCATAACAATTCGGTATCCAATTATAAATTCAATCATCAATGGAAGAACTCTCTCTTTAACTATTCAGTAGCAGTCACTTCACTATCCACTTATCGTTGTGCTAAGGAACCTAATATCACTATTCGGTATCTAAAATAGGATATCGCTATTAAACACCTCTAATGACAGGCAATCACATGTTGGTGCTAGGACACCATTTACTCATTCACATATACTCATCAAAATCCACATCATGAACCATAACATGATGCTAAGTATCATCATCTTACTCATTTCAGTTATGCCAGTAAACATTTCAGCATATCATTCATATTCCCATGATCAATCATGCACACATACACATCGTATTCACCTTGCTAAGGCATTTCATACATGAAACCATGTATAGTCCTGTAATCAATCAAACATTCATACCAGTACACATCAATACACATAATGGGGTTAGCCAGATTAAGTGTATTTTAGCCTTTAATTTGCCAAGTCATGCACTCCCCCGGGTATATCCAGTAGATGCATAAAGCATCGCCAATAGATGCGTTAAGCACCACCAATAGATACATAAAGCACCGCCCAATAGATGCCTTAGGCACCGCCAATAGATGCATTAAGCACCGCCCAATAGATGCATTAAGCACCACCAATAGATGCATAAAGCATCGCCAATAACCAGGACTGGTATTGCTCTCCCAGAGAGCTAGGCATATACCCACCATATCCAATCACATAGAGTGCATGACAAGGCGCCGTTAGGTTTGATTTAAATGATCAAGCAATTCTTTAGTTAGTCACATCACAAGTATCAAACAGTACCATCAATCATTTAACACATATTTATTCACATAATCACAACATTCACATAGTAACATTCACTATATCATATAAGCACATCATCGCCTTATAGGCTTCCCAGTATCACGTTTTCGCCTTATATGCTTTCTAGTATCACACGATAGGCAATTAGGCTATCTCAGTATCATCACATTTCTGCCATACAGGCTTTCCAGTATCACAATATTGCCAATTAGACTCTTCCAGTATCATCATATTCAGGTTGTACATCATCCCCTCATCGCCTCATTGGCTTTCCAGTACAGAACATCGCCTTTTAGGCCATTTCATATCACATACACATTGCATTTCTCATTCACAAACAACATTTATCACATTCCATACATATTATCACATAGTCATACACAAATCACATTTACTCATTATTCATCACATATCATTTCATTATATCACTAACCTTACGCCCATAGGCGTCATTAATTTAACACGATATTGCCTTTAAGCCCTTAGGCTTACTATTTTACCACGTCAATATCATACTTTAACATAAACATGTGATCATGCACATTCTTCATCACATTCATCATATAATCTTCATCACATTCATAACAAAATTAGCACTTAGTAACCATTCAACTCATGTCATATCCATTACTCATTCATTCGATATTCATGCTTAGTACTCGGGCCGCTTCATGACCCGAATACCTCTCCATTTATGATATGTACTTGGGTCGCTTCATGACCCAAATACAGCATTTGCGTTGATATAAATTAAGGGGTAGAATCTACTCACAGTTTCCCGTCGTTACTCGACAATGCCGCTGTCACAAAGTGGCACGTGGGGATGAGGTTCCTCGGTTATAAAAAAAATGTATGTATATATATGTGTGTGTGTGTGTGTGTGTGTAGTAGTAGTAGTAGTAGTAGACTCAAAATTATCCAGATACTTCGTCAGACCTATCTTATCTCATGTAATACTCATATTAAAGTGCTACTTGCCTATCCCCCACCCCGGGATAGAGATCCCGCTTTTACCCCCATAACGTCAGACAACCATTGGGTTGTCTATCGTTCAATATGTAATATATAAAGAGACAAATCCTAAGTCCCAGCTATTTATTTCTTATCCTCTCCCGCCGCCCCCTTTATGGAGAATAAAAGGGTAGGGATGACAGGATTATAGCTCGATATAGTTTTATTTTGTTCATCCTTGATGCAACCCTGGATTGCTTCCTTTCCAAGCTGGAACTACTTGTTCAAGAAGGTAACCCAATTCATTTGAACAATGTGGAATTTTGGTTGTGTCTTTTGACGAGTTCAGATAGGGTACTTTGGAGACTTGGTTCTTCTGATTGGGGCAATGGAATGGTGAGTTTGGGAGCTTGCTTTGAAGCTCAAGACATCTTCTATCAGTTGGAGTGTTTGGTGGCTCAAGGTGGAACGTGGAAGGTCCATTTTCAGGCTCGACAAAAGGCTAGCTCTATGCAGGAAAAATGCCCAATTCTGTCTAAGTACAAAACCGTGTTCAGCATAGCCACTTTGGAGGATAATTCTGACAAAAGGGTTGCGAGTTGGGATCAATGGTGTTTACCACATCAAACTACATATTTCAGAATACAACGACGGGGAATTGGCTGATTGATTTGGGTCCTAGAAGCACTCGAACGAAGCGTCCAAAGATCGTGTCGAGGCCACTGTTTCTGACTTTGGAAATTAGCAATCCTTCTGGGATTGGGAGTTATAGCTTGTTCACATTTGGTTTCCTTTCCATGTACGGTTGAGTTCTTTTGGGGTTTAAGTCAAGTTGTAATAGGTTTAGGATTTCCTTCCTTGTTCAGTACTCTAGCTAGGGTCTATTTAAGGTTAAGATTGCGTTGTAATTGAATCAAGTTTTATGAGAAAACACTTTTGGTTCATTGAGTTGATCTCGTGAATTCTGTCCTTGGTTGATCGGATTGATTCCATCGAGCAAGCGAGCTCTGCATCAGTTGAGTATCCACCTCAATTGTGGACGAGTTGCTACCTTCCACTCAATCGAGCCTCTTTCCCAAACTCTGGTGAGAAGTTGCACGATTGAACCATCTGCTTCTTCCCTGTGAAATCTTCACCCTCCAAGCTTGTGACGAGGAGTTTGGGGCGTATCAATCCTATCGGAGGTTATGCTATTTTTTTCTTTTTTGGGCTTCTTTTCATTCTTCTTTGGAACCTATGATTGTGATCATAGGTATTTAGTCCTCGAAAGGGATTGAGATTCTAGGTCCTTTGGAAATCCAATACACATTCATGATCCTCGAGTTTGGACGAACTCTCGACCAATGTTGTAAAGATTAGGACTTTTTAGTGAGAAATTCTTAGTAAAGATACTTCATTATTGGATCAATTTATTCATCCATATTGAAACTTGACACACACCGTAGCCCTCATGATGATTAAATTCTCTAAGCTCGACTCATTTCCATTTTGGATGTTAGTTTTTTTATGAAGACGCTTAAATTTAGTATATTATACAATATGTATAAATCGTTAATTCTTGAAGTTTAAACTATATCTCAACCCCGTGGTCATTGTTTATATGTTGACTTAGAATCTCAATCTAATACATTCACACACACTATCAAGGATTTTGGTCTTAACATGGTCGTTGAATGTGTAATTTTCAAAGATTTTATCACATATATTAATCATTGATAAAGAGTGTCTATAATAAACACATATTTCAAGTTCAATTAAAATGTCTTATCATTTGAACAATATCGGTAGATTTTATTTGATTAGTTGCATTAACTTATTATCTTATACAACATATATCAATTCGTGTTTCTGGAGTTTGGACGAACTGGCAACCAATTTTGAGAGTTGAAATTATTGGATAAAAATACTTGATTGTTGGTTAAATATATTTATCCCAATTGACTATCTTACTAAAAATTGTCAACCTTTATTTGGTAAATGCCTAGATTAGTAGTTGATGGAACATGATGTGTATCGTAGATTCTCAACAAAGATTTCTCCAACCTTCACATATGTTATTTTTCAAGAAATCTTGTGTCTCATCCTAGGGTATGAAGTCAAAGTTAGTCAACAATTATACTTAAGTCATTTTGAAAATTTTGATTTATAATTCTCGACGATAACTCCTATCTGAAAGAAAATTTCGTAGCTTACGACTTAGAACCTCAATAATGCTTGCTCAATCAACATGATATAGACCAAATATTATTAATGTGAATTTATGACACATTATAAAATTATTGCACATGTGATTCCTCTTCGTTTGAGGAGTTTAAGGGAGAATATGATCTGAATGAATAATAATTTTTTTTAAATAAATAACTGTAACTACTCGATCAATATTATACTATGACATTTTGCTAAATAATACTTGAATGTCAAATTTTTATTTTCTTTCTTTTCATATATATTTTGTTTAATTGATAAAAATTTATTGTTTATGTGTATGTTTGTTTAATTTTTTAATCAAAATGTAACTTATCATTCAATTTAGTAAAAATGAGTAGAAAAATCTTCATAAGATTTAATCAGATATTTTTTTATTTAAATAAATGTGATATATATCACTCTCTGCTTTCTTATTTATATTTTTTTACTTGAAAAAAAATATTATTTATGTGTTTTTGGTTAAGTTTATTAACATGTAACTTATTATTAAAGAAATTTTTTTGGATAAATGGAAAAGAATAATTGGATAAAAGAAATGAAAATATTTAAGAAGAGAGAGATATCTCCATAAATACATTAATAACTAATTTTTTTGTTTGTAAAAAAGTTGTACAACTTGGCAAATTGTGGATCCTCCAAGTGCTTATGTGGCAATCGATTGCTTTTGAATTGCCAAAAAATATTTTATAGAATAGATAGATATAGATATTCCTGAGATTCAATCATTTTACCTCTTTGATTCCACTCTTAAACATAACCCCATCAACCACTCAAAACCAGGTTTTTGTCAACTACACCACTGTGAGTTCTAAACATCTCCTACCTTTTTCCTTTGATCACTAACATACTTATTATGTGAAGCAAGTATAATTTTCCGGAGCCTTAGCTCCTTGATTACACTTACATCAACATCCCTAACTCTAGAGTTAGTATATCTTAAACTTGAGAAAGAAGGAGAGAATGATAATTCTTACCCTTGAATGGTCCTTACTCATGTTCCTAGTCTCCCAAACCTTGTCTTCACCCTAGCTTTCAGATTTTTGGTAATGGAAGGTGGTGGAGGGAATAAATGATGAATGGTTTGGGGAGAGGAAAGAAGAAGAAAGGAAAAGACAGGAATGAAATGGTGAGAGCTAAAACTCTCCCTCCCTCCAATCTTTCTCTAACATGTGACATCCCAATTGTTACTTAGTCCCTCAACTTCCATACTTCTCACTTAAGTCCAACTACCTTCTTATTTCTAAGAATCTAGTTCTCCTACCATATCACTAACACCACCACCCACATACTTAATTTAGCTAACCACTACTTCCCCTTATATTACCATAATTTCCCCAATTTTAGGCTAAGGGACGATATTTTTACCCGAGCACCAGTAACGTCATGATGAAATAATTATGCTTAAGAGGGTAAGGATGTTACAAGCTTAACTGATCCAATGTGAGTAACTGACACCTTGCTACTGTTTGGTAAGAAAACTGACAATCCATGAATTGGTTTGCAAGTGGTAAAGAAATTTTGAAACAAACAATGTAGTATGAGGCACCTGTGTCTAAAAATTGGACTTTTTCCAGAAATACCACTTTTTAAAAAAAGAATTCCAATAATACCACCCAACCCCAAAAAATTCCAAAAATACCACCCTTTTTCAAAAACCGACACCCCACCCTGCGGTTTACACCAAAACCGCTAGGCGGGGGCGCGGTTTTCTATGCAAACCGCTGGGCTAATGGGGAGGTTATAAAAACCACTGGGTGGGGCGGCGGTTTTGGGCCAAACCGCCACCCCACATAGTGGTTTGGTCCAAATTTTTTTATTTTTTTTTCGATCAACTCCTAACTTCGGCCGAAACTTCAAACGAATGTAACTTTGCACTCGGGTATCCGATCGTAGCAAAAAAAAAAAAATTCATTTCGCATAACTTTTCAAGATCAACAACTTTTACTAGGATGAAATTTTCAAAACAGGAATTAGTTGTGGATATACGGGACCTTGGGAATAACTTTACCTTTACTTTTCACAAATCCATGTACATTTCAAAATTATGATTATCTTAAAAGTTGTAGATCTTGAAAAGTTATGCGGAATAAAAAAAAATCATGACGTTTGGATTTTGGAGCATAAAGTTATGGCCGCCCAAAGTTTGACGAAGTAAAAAAAAGGCTCGTTCGGGGTAGCAAATGACGTTTTTTCTAGACGAAGGTGATGACTCGATATTTGCACATGTTTTTCCCCTTTGTTTCTTGATCGTTTAAGCTTGCATTATCGCTTCTTTGGCCTATTTTACGCTAGTTTGTGTTCCTTTGTTACGTTTCAGGTCCTAGCACATAAAGTGAAGCATAGGCGCAAGTTTCAAGTCAATCAGAGATCAATTGGCGATTCGGGAGAAGAAACTCTGGCATGACCTGAAGAAGAATGGATTTCTACCTCACTTTATGGACAAAGAATCGTGCAAGTTTGTCATGAAAAGAAAGAGGACGAGACTACGAGCGTCTGGGATCAAACGGCGACTGATTCGGAGTCCGGACGAGGGAGAAACGAAGCATTGAATATAGGGGAACAGGTTCGGCAGTGAAAACACGGGCAGGAGGCCTTCAGAACACGGCCGTGTTCTGTGACCGTGCTTTTACTGCCGAGAGCTAATTCGAGTTTGGCAGACATGAGCTGATTACACGGGCAGGGCAGAGACAAAGCACGACCGTGTTTTCCCAAAGCACGGCCGTGTTCTCCCAAAAGCACGGCCGTGTTTTCCCCAACTGCTGGCAGTGTAATTAACCCTAGCCAAAGCACGGGCGGGCTGAGGCAAAGCACGGCCGTGCCCTCGACAGTGCTTTGGCTAGTGATGCCCTTTTAAGCAGATTTCAGCCAAAACAGAGGGGGATTCGAGTTTTAGAGAGACAGAGCGATTCCTAGAGAGAGAAAGCGACGAACAAGAGTCTCCAAGTGCCCTAGCTTGATCTTCAACACCATTGGAGCTTGGCTTGAGCTTGGAGAAGTGCCGATTCAACGTCCAGGAGCAGAAATCCATCTTCACAGTATGATTTCCGCATCTGATTCTGCTTTTGCTTCTTTCTCCATGGAGTAGTTCTCCCATTCATCTGGGTGTGGGAAACCCTAGATCTGTATGTTAGGATTGATTGTATGAACCCAAGTACTGTTTCTATGATTTGATTATATTCGATTGAGGTTTGAATGATTGAATGGCATGAATCCTGATCAAATTCCTGTTGTTTCTGCTTTAACCTAGAATGAGAATATCTGCCTAGGTTAATAGAGTATCCTTAATTGAAGGTAGCGAATTGGGGACTTTAGTCGAGGAGCCAATTCACTATTCTGTACCGAAGTCAATTCGGTAGTGGAGGTTTGGTTCGTTAGGGCCTCAATCTGTTTGCTCCGGTGGAGGTTAGTCGCCCGCTAGAGACTCAGATTGAGAGGGTCTGAAGACCTTTAGTCGAGACTTCAGACTGTTTGAGAACCTTCCGCAGTATAACTATCATAGAAATTGAACTTGGTAATTACAATCCGGCTTAACTGTAGTCTAGGGGGAACCATATCCGGGTGATCTCTCTTAACTTGAAAACAACCGTTTAGTTGCTTTGCTTGCTTGTTAGTTTAGACCTTCACTAAAGTTCATTGCTAGATAATACGAATTCACCGAGTAGTCATCACATCTAGGACCCGGGTTGACATTGAAACCCAAACCCGCTATACTACGCTTTAGGAAGTGGTTACACTTGGCCATTTTCTAGAGTGACAGTAGGAGTGAGTCAGAAGGCGGGACCCAATCGCCTACGGCTGTTTGCGGCTTGCCTCGAAAAGTTATTCGGATTAAAAAAAAATCGCTACGATCGAATACCCGAGTGCAAAGTTACGTTCGTTTGAAGTTTCGACCGAAGTTAGGAGTTGATCGGAAAAAAAAAATTGGACCAAACCGCTAGGTGGGGTGGCGGTTTGGCCCAAAACCGCCGCCCCACCCAACGTTTTTTATAACCGCCCCTTAGCCCAGCGGTTTGCATAGAAAACCGCGCCCCGCCAGCGGCTTTCGTGTAAACCGCAGGGTGGTGTGGCGGTTTTTGAAAAAGGGTGGTATTTTTGGAAATTTTTGGGGTTGGGTGGTATTTTTAGAATTTTTTTTAAACAATGGTACTTTTTGATTTTTTCCCTAAAAATTCATGTTTGAACAAGGGAGGCTGAATGGCAATGAATATACGAAGTTAGTACATATTTACCAGCTGGATTTGGGAATTATTGCATCTACTATGCTACTGAGAAAGCTGCATGACAGATATTTGGAGAATGTGGTGGTGATGGAGAAGGTGAAGAGCTAGTGGTCATTACCTAAAGCAGAAATCTGAGTCGACTCATTTCATCACCGGTCAGTTGAAGATTCACCATATTGCCTGAATTGCTGCCACTTCCTCCAGAACTGACACTCCCAATCCCACTGTTGGATTGTGTCTCAACAACACCATCCTCTGATTCATTCACTACTTAGAAAAATGAGCTCCAACATTTGTTCCTTGTTCTTCCTCTTCAACTTCCAACAATCTGCAATGTTGTGATTGGTTGTTTTGCAGTATCTGCAAAACAATCCTGTGTCACCTCCTTTTGCACTGCCTTGTTTTGGCACTTGTCTCCCAGCATTGTTACCATTGCCTTGGTTTGTTTGCCTTCCATATGATGCAAGAGCTACTGACTGTGTGTTTCTTCCTTTATCAGACTTGAGCTTATGCTCATGTTGAAGTAAATCTCCATATGCTACCACAACAGTTGGAAGGGACTTCATCATCAAGAGATGTGTCTTGACTACATCATATGCAAGGTTTACTTCTCTCACAAACCTCACAAGGTAATCTGTCTCTTGTTTTGCCTTAAAGGCTTCCACAACTAGACAAGGCAGAATTTGTCCTAGAGCAAAGGTACATGAAACTATTGGGATGTACTTTGGATAATCTTCCCATAACCTCTTCATCAATGTATAATACTAATTTATGGTCATGTTTCCTTGCTTAATCTTCTAGGTTAGTCAATTTCACAGCATTAGCTTGACCAAACCTGCCTCTCAATTCTTCCCACAAATTATGTGCTACTTCATGATTTTGAACACTTCGTTTGATATCCTTATAAAGAGAATTGATTAACCAATAGAGAACAACAATATTGCAAGCATCCCATGCTCTATACCCATTTGGATCTGTCCTAGGATCTGAGATTTGAACAAAACCACCAATGAACCCAAGCTTGTACTTGATTTTGAGAGCTATGTGAATAGATCTAGCCCACATTTGATTGTTATTACCATCTAACACTTCAGACACGATAGATTGAGAAAGATTCACATTAGGGTTTTGATAGAAAGGGTTACCAAACTGAAATTTGGAGAAGGTTGAGTTGACTTTGTGGCTGATGCACTTGTAGTTGAGTGAACAGCTAACCTATTGTCCTCTGTTTAGGGATTTTATATTTATATATGGGTTCTCAATGGCTAATACACATTAATAACCGTTAATTGAAACCCATTCACTCAAGCCCGACACGTGGCTGGTTTGGACTCGTTATTAGCATACTAATTTGCATTAAACAGATCAACACCTAAATGAATAAAATGATGCCGCAGTGAAAGTTTCCTTCTCAGTTCCAAACTTTCATTCTTCTCCACTTTAGTCCATCGTGCTGATGCTGGTGAATTGACTCAATCCTTGCCTGATCAAGATTGCAATGCAAAACTGTTGTAGCTGCTGTTCTTCTGGTATCAGCTCCTTGTTGATCCTCCAATATGTTTCCCTTTGTTTCTTTATGGAGAGAAATTTGGAGGGAGTTGATCTCGGAGGAAAAAAAGGAAAAATTCTAATCTTTTTGTGGAAGAGAAAGGAGCAATAGTGGTGTTAAAATTGGGAAGTGGAGAACGAGGATTTAAAGGGAACCAAAGAGAAATATGAAGTGTATGGTTGCGACGAAGGGAGAGACACTGATATCTTGTCGCTTTGTTTTTGCAAAATGCATATCCTTCTTGAAGCACTCTTCATTGATTTACTTTCATTTGTTTGAGTTTATCACGTTTTTATTTAATTTAATTTAATGAATGAATGCCCTACCTAATTGCTTCGCTTGGTGCATGCAATTAGAAGCTGATGAATCGTTGTTGATTTTGAAACGAACCATGATCTATGGTGCCTACATTCTTGTATCATTACGATAATGTGGCATATAATTTAGCAGAGACGATTTTGAGGAAGTTATGGTAATTCATGTGCATTGTGTTATTATTCCTGAACCAGCACCATGTTGGGATTACTTAGGCAGTTAGTTAGGAGAACTAACTATATGGCAGATGATTATCTGGCTTTGGTTTGATTTCCATAATTTTGCTTGCTTTAATATTAATAATAATGTATCAGATCAAACTCAGGACAGGACATGATTATCCTTATCCTTATCCTTATCCTTATCCGCCCCAATGTGTTTGATACTCACAGTCACAGCTAGGAAATAAGAGAAACAGAAATAGATTTATATACCAGTCATTCATCATTATATAATTTCAGTCAAAAGAAACGTACAGTAACCATCCATGACAACAATTAATATAAAATCAACAACGTAACACAGAGAAAGGAGAGATTGAGCAGAAGAGAATCATAAGAAGCGCAAAAGCAAAGGATTGTGATTTAAGACGATTAATCAAACATATTACCAGCTGATCTGTCCCCCCATTCTGGTATTATTTTCCTTTTGTTTTGGTCATGTACTTGTTGTCTTAGTACTTGTACTCCTTGACGTACAAGCTCTCGGAGGCCAACCCACCGGCGGAACCACCAGCGTACTTGCCGAGGGTAGCATCAGAATTGGCCTTGCACCTCTCCAGGAAGGCCGCCTGAGCTTTCTCCACGTTCTCCTTCTTCCCTCCCCACGTCTTGAGGGTGCTCTGCTGCAAGGCTCGCCCGAAGGAGAAGGAAAGAGTCCACGGCTTCAGCACTTGCAGCTTGTTCATGGCGTTCAAGTTCTTGGTCGCCTCTTCCTCGCTCTGCCCTCCTGACAAGAACACGATTCCGGGAACCGCAGGAGGGACGGTCCGGCGGAGTGCCGTCACAGTGTACTCTGCTATCTCCTCTGCCGTCACCTACGTAACACAATATCATCATCATCATCATCAATTTAAAAGCAGCCCCATCCATCCATATAATGGAAATTTGCAAGTTAGTTAGTTAGTTAGTTAGTTAGTTACCTTGGGGCTGTCGGAGCCGGGAGTGACCATGTTAGGCTTAAGCAGAGTTCCCTCGAGAAGCACATGCTGCTCATTCAGCGCCTTGTACACGGCCGCCAGCACCATCTCCGTCGCGGCGGCGCACTTCTTGATATCGTGGGACCCATCGGTTAGTATCTCGGGCTCCACAATTGGCACCAGCCCATTCTCCTGGCAGATAATGGCGTAACGGGCCAGGCCCTGAGCATTCTGCTGGATCGAAAGCTCGGACGGCTCGTTGGGCCCAATCTTGAGCACGGCCCGCCACTTGGCGAACCGCGCCCCGGCCTTGTAGTACTGCTGGCACCGCGCCCCCAGCGAGTCGAACCCCTGGGTGGTGGTCTCTCCGTCGGTTCCGGCCAGCTCCACGGTGCCCTTGTCCACTTTTATCCCGGGGACCACCCCGTTCTGCTGGAGCACGTCCACAAAGGGCTTCCCGTCGGTGGTTTTCTGGTAGAGGGTTTCCTCGAAGAGGATGACGCCGGAGAGGTACGGGAGGGATCCCGGAGAGGTGAAGAGGAGCTCGCGGAGGGCTTGGCGGTTGGACTCGATGTTCTCCACGTTGATGCTGGCTAGCCGCTTTCCGATGGTCCCCGTGCTCTCGTCGGCGGCCAGGATGCCCTTCCCCGGTGTGGCGATGTACTTGGCCGTCCTCATTAGCTCATCTACATATATATAGATTCCATTAATTCCACGACATTAATTTACAGAGAAATTAAATTAAATTAAATTAAGCGGCCGGTGATTACAAATATCCAACTAATTAAATTCATGCAGCCGTGCGTGGCCATCAAATTATTGAAGCTCAAACAATAATATAGTGGGTGGAGTAGGGAGGGAAAGGAAGTAGGTACCTGCATATTTGCCAACAAACGCAGACATCTTCTTGGAGTGGTGGGCGAGTAAGCGTTTAGGGACAGGGAGGGTTTGTTACTAATTAGACTGACACAAGGCCTTCCTGATTATATATCTTCAGGCTTCAGCTATGGGATGAGAATATTCCCACTTGAAAATATCTACAGATTTTCTCTCCTGGATCGGTTGAGGTGTTTGTTTGGTCCACTGAAAATTAGGTGGACGTCATCACATTATATATCCATACCAGCGACGGATCCAGAACATAGTAAAGCACTGGCCGTATTTGAATATAATATTAGATGTCGTAAACAAAAATGGTTAACATTCCCAAATTTATAGTATTTCAAATGAGAAATTAGTTACAAAATTACCAACGGTAACAGACAATGCCAATTATAATAGAAGGTTTTTTAATTTGGCAAATCCCATCAATAATATAATCTTCATTCATATCAATAGCATACTCTCTCTCAAATAAAATAGCTATGCAATCAATGAAAAATTCATCGCGCATTTTGTTGCGCAAATTAGTTTTCACATATTTCATTGCTTAAAATGTTATCTCCATGATAGCCGCTATATACGGGCAAGGTCAACACTAGGCGAATAAAAAAAATCACTTTGTTTAGGGGGGTTTCTTATTTCAATGAAACTTTATACGGTCTTTTACGTTTTAGACATTTAGGTTTTATTGTTTTTTTTTTTTTTTTTTTTTGCAAATGAAATCATTCGGGCTAGAATTTCTATGCTAAATTGGGAATAGTTGTTTGCATATGTTTATCTAGACCGCTTTTCTAGTTACACAAAATTCTATTATCAAATAACACTCGGCCGACTTTTAAATAGTATTGGGCCGAATACCTAAAATCGAAAAATTTGTAAGCACTATACTAGCTCTGGATCCGACGGAGGGCTGGGCTGTGGCCCGGGTTGGCCCAGCCCTAGATACGCATCCATACTATATGTATATATAAAACAACGAGTAGGGGATAACACCATTATGAGTTGTAATAATCTGCGCCGGAGTTGTAGTCCTGCAACTACAATAAGCGACTACAACTGCAAAAATAATGACTATAATAACTGCTGTTGTACTACTAATTAGTATGATGCTAAGTGCTAGCCCGTATGGTTAGCAAGCTAACCAATCATGTAGATTAGACATGTATGGTTATAGAATTTGTTAATATTATGAAACAATTCTCAAGAATCGGTAGATCCGAATAACTCGAGTTGTAGGGAACAATGCGGTCAAAATAGTGTTTTAAATCTTTAAAGCTTACATTTTTACGCTTCTAGATCACCAAAACGCTTCCACGTAGAATCACAATTTTCCCTAACTAAGATAGTCAAAATTGTGCTTCAAAGTTTACTCTTTTACACTTCCGCAATGGGAGTAGTGGTGGTATTAATTAAGATGTAATGAATGGGTTAATTGAAGAGTGGTATAGTTTGTGGATTGTGGAAGGAACAAAAGCGGGAGGGGGTGCATGCATGGGAACGGGAATGGGTGGTGGCAGAGTGGATAAATCTAGCTAGCTAGGAAAATGCATGAGTGATGGTGAAGCGAGACAAGTGGCGGCCAATAAGCATCGCCTTTATCCTTCCGGCTGGCATAGTTTGCTCATCGACCGGACCTATGTTATGGATTTTGTGTGGAAAGGAAAGGAAACCATATATTTATTTGTCCGCTAACCGACATATATGTGCAGTATGGATTTTGAGATTTGCCTCAGCCACTGCCGTCAACCTCAGTACTCTCGATCGATAGTCTCCTACGTACCTCATTTCATATATATGCTGAAATCTGAAATGTTTCAATAACCACTTCCTTACTCCTAACTAACCGGCCACCACTTTCCATATCTCGATTTAGTTCTTGATATACACATAGAGCTGAAATGAATTGAGTGATTTGCAGGAAACATCAACTCCAACATGCAAGTATGCAACCAAGAGCAGTAATTAAGGTTTCATTAAGTCGACATCCTGAACATACTATATAGCAGTTACCTGTATCACAGAGAAGAGTACTGAAAGAACGTAGCTGAACCATGGAGACATATATGGTACCTGCCATACTGCCTAGGAACGCCAATGAAAATGTAAGCCTCTGCATACATTTTCATTTAATGTTAGAAGGAAAATGATCAGATTTAGGGTGTCCAACAAGGAAGGATATATGATCATGTATGTATATGCACCATTCTTGAGAATATAACTCTTTTAAAGCCAGTTAAAGCATCTCAGAATTAATGGCTTCCTTCAGTTCTGATAAATGACATGTTAACACATGGCATAGCTATCTTTGCTGCCTAGGATTAGACAACTCATAGTACATCTGCCTCATTATTTTAATGAATTCATAATGTCCTTAGTGACAGTTCAAAGCCTCTAACTCAGCTAGCAATTCTCAGGCATGATACTCCAATGACTGATTTTCTTCGCATAGACAGAAAATCAGGAAACTATTGACTTGTACATCGTGAAAGGATATTGACTTGTACATCAAGTTTGTAACTTCTGTTTATCTGCTTATTAAAGAATCAGAATCCAAGAATGTGGAAAATACCAAAAAGAAAACTTCTGAGTCAGCTGAAGAAAACTGCTAATCATAAAAGCAAATTTGATGTTTTCAATTGCTTCTCACCTTTCAATTAGAACATCACAACCCAAATATTACATGCATTGATTGATGACTCCTATGTTCAGAAAGTAATTAGCTTTGCAACCTTTAGGAAACAAATCATGAAGAATCATAAACGTCAATGAATTTCCAGCCAACAAGTTCATCGTTTGTGTTGCTCAAGACTACTAGAAGGCTCTCAAATATAGACTTAAACAATGTCTACAACTCGATGATCTCTATGGTTCCTCTTGACTCCCAAGCAACTTTCCAACACCATACACCAATCTGCTAATTTCTTTATGCGAGATCGTAGGGTCTGCCAGCAGAGTATGAGAATTATCAAACCTCTCCAAACAAAAGCTTCATTGAGGGAAATGTGGTGCTGCCCTTTCGTATTGGACCATGATGATACAAAAGTATGTTCTCATCAATCCATTCCTAGTCTAGCCACCAAAATTGCTCCAACCAACTAAATCTAGCTTTTTCATTAATTCAATCTAAAAGGGCAGCAACGAATTCTAATCTCCAATCACCTTCACCATAGCTCAAACTCTTGCTATCAAAAGCAAATCATGATCCCAAGGAGTCTAGTCAGCTCATTTTACAAGAATTAGGCAATTTGCCAACTCTACTCCCTAAACCCAGACTAATCTACATCCCTAGATCGACGGAAATCTCACCAGCACCATGAACGCGGGAAAAATGAAGAAATTTGATCAGAAGATATCGACGGTACAATCAGAAAAGCAGTAGGGGAGGCACTCACACATTGAAGGTTCCCGAAACTGTTTCGTTGGCGGACCGAACGGCGGATTCAAGATCGAACCCGAGACTCATTCCGCTGCCTTCATCGTTGGCGTTTCTGGACGAGGCGTAAGAATTCCAGTCAGCCAAGAGAGACGACGATGTGTTCTGCTGCTGTGGCAGCTGTTGGTCTTCGCTAACGGTACCTGAGAACCAACTATGTGCCATTTTCTGCATTGCGCTCTGTGCTCCGAAGTTACAAACAGAGTCTACCGCCCTTAACTCGACCAGGAGAAGGACAGTTCTACCTGATCGGGATTTCCCGAATTAGGAATCGCAAATGGTGGTTAAGCTTCTGGTGGAGGGAGGTTTCGGAGGTTGGGGTGATTGGTTGATTGATCTCTCTCTCCCTTCCTTCTGCGAAGAACAAACAGTTCGCCTCGTCGAAGCTTCCAAGCTAAGCATTGATGGGGAAAACAGGGGCGAAGTGACAAAGGCCCAAAACGCTTCTTCTGTATTTAATTAAAGCCCCAAAGAAAAGCAAACGCGGCGCCGTTTCGATGGAAGGCAGGCGCAGGACTGGGGAAAACATGGGCTTCAGTTAGACAATGGCTCAAAAGGTTTCCTCTCTATTTAATTGAAGGCCCATAAAACTGAAATCGGACGGCGTTTCGAGTGGGTGGTAGGCGGATGGCCGTCGAAAACGAAAACACCCTCAAAGTGGAAAAACGGGTGCCAGAAACGGACGAAACTCGAAACTTTTCCTAAATCGAAACGCTTCTTCTTTATTTAATTGAAGCTCATAGAAAAGCAAATGCGGGGCCGTTTTAGAATGGAGATGGGCGCTGGTCTGGGGAAAACATGGGCTTCAGTTAGACAATGGCCCAAAATATTTCCTCTCTATTTAATCGAAGGCCCAGAAAAACTGAAATCATGAGGCGTTTCGGGTGGCAGGTAGGCGGACGGCCTGCGAAAACGGGAAATCCCCGCAAAGTGAAAAAACGGGCACCAGAAACGTAAGAAACGCGAAACGTTTCGGGTCCTCAAAACCAAAATCGAAACGCGAGAAATTGACGAGAAATTGAAATTGACGAGATATCACGATATTATATTATATCGCGATATTTTGGCGTTTTATTGACTTTTTGCGATATATTGACCCTGTGCTGTATTGGCCACTTGATTAGCAAGAAAAAAACGAGAAAAAGAACATAAATCCAGACGACGATCGCATAGAACAGCGGGGAAATATCAGAAAACGTATTTCGATCATAACGTGTGTAAAATTCGATGAACGATAAGGAAGCGAAGAAACAAACACGAGATTTACGTGGTTTCCTCGTTCGATGTGAACGAGACTACTCCACGGAGAGCTTGAGGCTCTCGGGCTGAAATCTTATTTTTCCCTTTCGTTCTCTGTTACAAGCCGGCAGCTACAATAGCCGAAGCTACTTAAGGAACAAAAAAACCTAACCCTAACTCTCCTAAACACATGCAACGTGGAGAGTGGGAAATTACAAAGTGATCCCTAAATTATTTAAGTCATGATTTAAGGATCACTACACTCCCCCTCAAGCGAAGGAGTGAATGTCAAGAAGTCCGAGCTTGACGAAGAGATGATGAAACTGATCAACACTCAATCCCTTCGTGAACAAATCAGCTGGCTGGTCGGAAGTGGCAATCTTAGCTGGAGCGATCTCGCGGGACAAAACCCGTTCACGAACAAAGTGACAATCCATCTCGACGTGCTTAGTGCGCTCGTGGAACACCGGATTAGCTGCAATGTGAAGAGCTGCCTGATTGTCACAATACAGCACGGTGGGACCAGAGGGTGGAACGCCGAGATCGGAAAGAAGCCACCGCAACCAGACTATCTCACTAACGGCGCTGGCCATAGCTCGGTACTCTGCTTCGGCAGACGAACGTGCAACGACAGTCTGTTTCTTGGTGCGCCAAGAGACAGGAGAACCCCCAAGCGTGATAAAGAACCCTGTGGTGGAACGGCGAGTGTTGGGACAACCACCCCAATCTGCATCACAAAAACCAGTCAATGTAAGAGGAGACGTGGCAGAGAGAAAAATGCCACGGCCAGGAGACCCTTTCAGATACCGAAGAACACGAACAGCAGCATCTTCGTGAGCCTGAGTGGGAGACTGCATTGCCTGGCTAAGGATATTGACTGCATAAACAATATCAGGGCGTGTAACTGTCAGATATAGCAGACGACCAACCAGACGCCTGTAAGCAACGGGATCACGTGCTGGGGGAGAAGGATCACGACCCAGGCGATGTTGCTGCTCGATCGGAGTGGAGCACGGACGAGCTGCAGTTAAGCCGGCATCAGTGAGAATGTCCAACACATATTTCCTCTGGTTAAGAACCATACCTTTCGGTGATCGTGCAACTTCAATACCAAGGAAATACTTAAGAGGGCCGAGATCCTTGATAGTGAAGCGATCATGGAGGAAGGTCTTAACCTGCTGGATGAACGAGAGGTCATTCCCTGTCAAGACCACATCGTCAACATAAATGAGAGCAACCACATAAATGGATCCGCGCCGATAGACAAACAAAGCATGATCAGCTCGGCTCTGCACAAAGTTGAGCTCGACTAATGCCTGTGTAAACTTCTGGTACCAATTCCGAGAGGCCTGTCGCAAACCATAGAGGGATTTATTTAGGCGACATACTCTGGTCTCACCAGGACGCGAGAAGCCTGGTGGGATTTTCATATAAACTTCTTCCTCCAAATCACCATGAAGAAAGGCATTGTTGACGTCGAGTTGATGGATGTGCCATCCGCGGTGCAAAGCAATGGTGAGAAGGCAGCGGACTGTGACCAGCTTAGCAACCGGGGCATATGTGTCGTGAAAATCAACACCTTCGACTTGCGTGAAGCCCTTAGCAACAAGCCGCGCTTTATAGCGCTCAATGGAGCCATCCGGGTTGAACTTGATCTTGTAAACCCATTTACAGTCAATCGCCTTCTTCCCCGGAGGAAGGAAAACCAAGGTCCAGGTGCCATTGGCTTCCAAAGCAGAGATCTCGACCTGCATGGCATCACGCCACTGCTTGTAACGAACGGCCTGGAAAAAATACTTGGGCTCATCAATGGCCGTAACCGCGGCAACAAATGCATGGTGAGCCACTGAAAGACGATGATAACTGAGATAGTCTTCCAGGGGATATAATGTCGTGGCGGAGTGAGCCATGCCAGGTAGTTCGACGTCATAACCAGCCAGACGAGTAGAGGGGCGGCGGACACGATCACCGCGACGAAGGATGGGCTGTGCAGGAGGTGGAGTCGCTGCGGCGTCGGGCTCAAGAGGGGCCTCACCACCAGAGCTGGTCGCGGAGTCATGAACCGGCGAAGTCTCGGTGGGAGGGACAGCAACTGCGGCGGGAGAATCAGTGGCAGGTGCAGCGGCAGGCGGTGGAGTGGACGCGACCTCGGGCTGAGCAATGTCACCGTCGGAATCCGCAGCAGGGGTAGCCATGAACCGAGGCCCCGAGATCGCAGCAGGACTAAGAGCTGCCTCGCAGTTCTCATGGAAGGGGTAAACATGTTCGATGAATTTGACATCCCGGGATGTATAAATCTGCTTTGTTTCGAGGTCATACACGCGATAACCCCGCTGACCAGAAGGATAACCCATGAAAACACCTGCTCTCCCCCTTTCGCCAAACTTGTGAAGGCCATGGTGATTATCCCGAGCATACACGAGACAACCAAAACTACGAAGATGACTGTACACAGGATCCTTGCGGAAGAGAACATGATAGGGTGTTTTGTTCCCGATCGAAACCAGCGGCATCCTGTTAATGAGATAGGCTGCTGTGAGAACGCACTCTCCCCAGAATCTGATGGGCAAGTTAGCATGAAATCGCAATGCTCGGGCAGTGTCTAGCAAGTGCCGGTGCTTACGCTCCACGACCCCATTCTGCTGAGGAGTGTCAGTGCAGGAAGTCTGAAGAACAATTCCCTTCTCTTCATAGTATGTCATCAACGTATTAGTGGCAAATTCGGGGCCATTATCAGCCTGGATGCGCCGTACCTGTCCTCCAAACTGAGTAGCTATCATGTTGCAGAAATATAATAAATGACGACCAACATCCGACTTATATTTCATCAAAAACACCCAAACTGCACGACTGTAATCGTCGACAATAGTCAAAAAATAGTGAGCTCCAGAGGTTGAAGCAGTCTTATAACTCCCCCAAATATCCACATGAATCAGTTCAAAACACGAAGTGGACTTGATAGTACTGGAAACAAAAACGTCACGAGTTTGCTTAGCACGCAAACAAGAACGACAAGGGTCTGCAGTATGAATAAAAGAGCGACCAAGAGTGTTCTGCAATAAATTCATCTTCACAAGGGAAGGATGTCCAAG
Source organism: Linum tenue (assembly GCA_946122785.1). Lineage (NCBI taxonomy): Eukaryota > Viridiplantae > Streptophyta > Magnoliopsida > Malpighiales > Linaceae > Linum > Linum tenue. The sequence continues at coordinate 47,583,105 of CAMGYJ010000009.1, read as the reverse complement.
CCGGGAATGCCATATCTCTGACTCATCAAGCGTTCGCCGCACGGTATTTGCCATGGGGTGATTGCCGTCGAACAAGCTGAGATAATAGAGGCCATCCACATGTTTACCCATCCCAATCAGCCTCCTCGAGAGTAAGTCCTGAATTACACAGAAGTCACGCAAGAAAATCAATGCTACTGGTAGTTCTGCTGTAAGCCGGCTAACCGAGAGTAGATTGCACTGGAAGGCAGGAACATGTAGAACCCGACGCAATAATAAATCATTCGACAATTTTGCCGAACCAATACTGTGGACTTTAACTCCTGTACCGTTGGGAATTTTCACCTGCAACGTTGGAGAAGTATCCAACTCGGCATTCAACAGGGAAGCATCATTAACTATGTGCTCGTTACAACCAGAATCTATAACCCATGTTGCCGAATTTATAGTTGGAATAGAAAACGTACCAGCCATGTTGGAAGAGGGTTCGACCGAGGCTGCTGGTGGATGAGCAATGTCCGAGCCTAGCAGAGCCTTGAGGGCAGCGAATTGTGCTGCAGACAAGCCTGGGAGTGGGCTCGCTGTTGTCTCAACCTGAGCCGCTTGGGGAGATGCGCGTGGTGCACGATCACCGCGGGATGATCCGCGATCATTGTCAGCTCTGGCAGCTCCACGCTGTGGATATCCAATCAGCTGATAACAAGACTCTTTGGAGTGGCCCCGCCGTCGGCAATGAGCACATCTAGGCCGATCATCTCTAGGCCGATCATCGGGTTCCCTGTCCGGCCGAGAAGAGCGCTCGGGACGCTCCTGGCGGCGCTCCCCTTGAGCTTGGAAGGCGGCTGCTTCGGGCCTAGGACGCCTGTTGCTAGCGATTTGGCGCTGTTGGGCGTCGTTCATCACCAGTTGGTACGCCTCGCCAAGACTAGGAATGGGTTTCATCGCCAGGATTTGCGATTTGACTGTCGAGAAAGCATCATCCAATCCCATCAGAAAATCAAACAATCGTTCACTTTCACGTACCTCGCGCTGTCGGCGCTTAACATCACAGCTACAACCACCGCATATGCACTCGAGCGATGGCGTGAGGGATTGGATTTCATCCCACAATCCGCGCAGCTTGGTGTAAAATGCTGAAACGGACGCTTTCTCTTGCTGCAGTGAGGCAATCGTCCCTTTGAGCTCATACAGTCGCGGCGCACTACTTTGGCCGAACCGGGATTGCAAATCCACCCAGATTTCTCGCGCCGTGGATGCAAAACGCACGCTACTGCGTACTTCTTTTGTCATGGAGGCCTTGAGCCAACCCTTAACCATCGCGTTGCATTGCCTCAACGCCTCAGTTTCAGCCGGAGATTGCGCCGCGGGAAGGCTCCCATCCACGAAGCACAACTTGTTTTTTGCGATGAGAGAGTCGGTAAAATCCACCACCCATTCACCGTAGTTGACGTCGCTGAGAAGCTCGCTGACGTAAACATGACTCGGGCTATCAGACTGATGGAGAAGGAGATGCGGCGGCAACGGCATGATCACAGAAGCCGCCGACTTCAGTTTCGATCCCGACGTCTTCGGGGTTTCGTCGTCAGACATATTGAAAGCTAGGTTGAATCAGACCTGCTCTGATACCATGTAAAATTCGATGAACGATAAGGAAGCGAAGAAACAAACACGAGATTTACGTGGTTTCCTCGTTCGATGTGAACGAGACTACTCCACGGAGAGCTTGAGGCTCTCGGGCTGAAATCTTATTTTTCCCTTTCGTTCTCTGTTACAAGCCGGCAGCTACAATAGCCGAAGCTACTTAAGGAACAAAAAAACCTAACCCTAACTCTCCTAAACACATGCAACGTGGAGAGTGGGAAATTACAAAGTGATCCCTAAATTATTTAAGTCATGATTTAAGGATCACTACAACGTGCTCCAAAATACCTGCATCCACTTGCGATTTAGATTCCATAAGCGGTTAGGCGGCCGAAATTCCAACATCCAATTGTGAACTTGGAAGAATCGACGCTGCAGTATGTCTTCGCGTTTCTGGTTCTTGTGCATTGGACTCTACCGATTACTGGTCTTCGGTCAATCGGGAGCTATGGTGGAAGCAGAATTAATCGTCATGTCAGTTCATAGGAATATCTTCCAGAGTTGTTCCTCAAATATCCGAGGCTTCCTTGCTTGAGCAAATAGATACGTCGAGGACCAAACTGCAACAACCATCTGACAGAAGAACAAGAGCAGAAAATAACAGTTAACCTGACATTTTACATCGTTTTCCACGAAATCAAATGCAACAAGGGTCTAGGAACTAGCTAACCTCATATGGGATCGGTTTCAAGCTTCACTGACATACCCAACAGATGATGGTATCATAGTTCTTCTCTTGCCTACAACAGGTTGCAGGAAAAACTGAGATCATCAGCAACAGTTGTTTTGAGTTGAAATCACCCAGAAATGCATGATGTCTAGTTTAAGAGCACAAACCTCCACCTTTCATCCAATATAGAACCTCTTTCAAGCCCTTGATAATCTGCCGATTGTAGAGATGTTATGGTTAGGACGATTTTAACGAAAGAATCACTGTAAACTAGTATGCATGCATGGATATTAAGATGCAAGCTAGTTTAGACTTTAGAAGGGGTTCCCATGAGGTGAGATGAAGTGATCAACGCCTAAAAAATGGAGAAATGATCTCTAATGAGCCATGTACCTTGAGTTTCACGATCTATTGAGAAGATAATCAGTGTGAAGCAATCATGCACCCAACTTATGTTCAGACTAGTCGATACTAAATTCAAGCAATTAAGCTCCCTGATAATCTCGAAATACTTATAAGAAACCTAGCAGGTGCTAGGATTTAGCGGAAGAAGAAAAAGAAGAATGTGGCACAGATTGGTGAAATGCGCAAAGAGCAAGGGATCTCTCTGGCTTTCATTTTATATGTAGAACAAGAGTATAGTTGACGTTACAAAACAGTAGAAACAGAAATACAAAACAGAAATTTAAATTGACAGTAATGGTAAAGACACTTGGCTCATCTCCATTTGTCAAAGAGGTTCCCACCCAACGGTAAACAGTAAGAGCTCCACAACGACGTCGTCTCGCTCCTTCGTTTAAGCTGGATGGAAGGGAACCCAGAAACGTTTCCATTTCTGGGTGGCGTTTCGTTCTTCACTTCTTCAGAATCCTCTGCATCTTCACTGCTGCAGAGCATCATCTTCATCACCTTCGGTTAATAATACTATCGACGAAATCATAAGTAGTTCTCTTCCACCGTTTTCCACGAGCATGGCTACTGCCAAAGATCCATACCATATCTCGAAATATATAAAATCATAACATTGAAGTTACTATTCATTAGTGGTTCCCAAACTCCTCCAAGTGCAAGTGAGGAAGTGTCAAGTTCTTCTTTTACCCCACTCTCATTTTATAACCTATGCGTTCATTTATTGTCCATTGGGTCTACATCTATTGTCCATTAGGTTTCATCTATTGTTCATTATTTTCCCTATTGCAATAATTATCCATTAGGTTTGCGTCTATGATCTTTCTCCCAAATCATCGCCTTGACCCACCAATTCGCAACCCATCTCGAAACACTATCGACGAAATCATAAGTTGTCCTCTTTCACCGTTTGCCACGGGCACAACCACTGTCGAAGATCCATACCATATCTCGAAATACTTTTGGTGGAATCCTAGGTTGTACCCATCCACCGTGTCCCAAGACTGCTACCGAAAATCCATACCAATATGCTATGTGTTGCCAAGTTTTGTATAAGGACCGAGTTCTATATTCTTTAGTGCTTTCTTATTTCTCTTTTTCTTTTGGTTAAGAATGACAATTGAACTCCATCTCATGGGTATCAAACCTAATTCGACCAGGTCAAAGCGACTTGAACCCGACTTTAGTAATTTTTAAATTTCTAATTTTTCTTTTCGTTGAGAATGACAATTGAACCCAAGCCCATGGTATTGACGAGTTTTGTATCGAGAGGGAGTTTTATCCGCTTTTGTAGTGGGCATGTTGGGTCGAGTGTGCATTTGTTAAAAACTCGATTTGACGCAGCCAAATCGAGATGTACATGGTATTTATTTTTCTCATATGCGAAGCGATGGCTAACGAGCTTTTTGCTAGTAAATATATAAGTAGAAGGTTGTTTTGGGTCTATCTCTCTGTCTCACCACCTTGTTGTCTCTCTTGCTTTTTTCTCCCCCGCTTCCGTTTCAAATGGTCTTGTGCTCTCGTTGAATTCCTTCCCCACTCTCTCTCTCTCTCTCTCTCTCTCTCTACACCTACCTCTTGCTGAAGAAAACAAGGCAGCAGATAGCAGTATCGGCAGCAGCATTTAATTAATAAAATCAAGTAAGGCGCCCATGATCTCTCATATTGTGAAGTTGATTTCATGACATTCTTTTGACGAGTTCTTTATTGATAGAATGAATGAATGCTCCCCTGACTGCGCAGCTTGTCATCCCTATCTTCTTCCACCATCCTCTTCTTCGATTCCAGCTTTTCCTTAATTAGTTTGTAGCTATTATTACTCATCCAGTCTACTCTTTCCTTACTGGGCAACTAGTCATGTGTGTGTGCATATGATAATTTTCTGCCTCGCAATCTTGTCTCCTTCCCCTGTATTCTGGGAGCTCTGTTTTCTTCTTTCCTAAAGGTCTACAATGTGTTTAGTATGTGGATCACAGAAGGTGTTCCATTTCAAAGGACACAAGTCATTTTAGTTGTCATAATATTTGTTTCTTTTGCAAGGGTAGTTGTATCTATCTATCTATCTTCCCAACATCGTTTCGTTTACTGTTTGTTTTCCTAATTAATTAATTAATTACACCAATATAATTCTTACCAACTTTAGCTGATTCACTATAGTATATATTATGCCTTCCCTTCTTCTCCTTTTCCTTATTATTGTGTATGTGGGTTGGTTGTTGAGAGTTTGATGGTCATCCTGCACTGCATTAATGGCAAAGTGATGAAATGCAGGAAGGGTGAAGAATCCAATTAATCAGAATAGCTAGCTCAGCTGTTAGAGAGAAAGTAGAAGGAAAGAAAGGCGGGGGAGGGCAGATCGAACGATTGATCATGCCACAGGAAGAAGAAAGCAGCAGCAGCAGCTGGTGCAATAGTAATATCAATGAGGAGGAGATGAGTAGCAGCGGAGTGAAGAACCTGGTGAGGGGATTCAAATCCTTAGGGTCTTCTTCTAACAAGACGGACGCAGGCGGGGGAGATGAGATGATTAGCGACCGAGAATTGGCTCACCGGAAAGCCGAAGAAGCTGGTAAGTACCTAGCAGATCCTTGTTTAATTTGTTTGTAGTAACAACTAGTTAATTAATTGTGTTTACTTTCTCCGGCCGGCCAGTTCATGTTTTCCTTAATCACCATCTATAATTAGCTTTATTATATTTAATTATATATATATATTCGATGGCAGCTTAGCTAGCACCATTCCACTAACCCTTTCCACTAATCCATATATATGATATACTAATCAGGGAAACCATGCTTAATTAGGTTACAACTTGAAGACCAGCTAAGTAATTCAGTAACTAAGAATAATAAAAATCTAATATGTGCAATGAATAGTAAGGTAGGGGGTGGCTGGCTTTATAATTATAATATTTTTGGCACCGGCGACGGTTACATGCCATTTAAATTAATGGCTTGTCGCCGGCGTTGGGCCTTTCCTTACTCGCTGTTAGTTAGTAATAGTATAGTTGCTGCAAAATGGCACATGAAGTCAAGTCACCGACGAAAGAAGAAAAGGTGAAAGAAATATGAACGTTGAGGATTAATTAGCTAGTGCTTTTGGTTTTGGTGGTCCGAGTAGAGTGTCTCCCTTCTTCTCTTTACGAATTTGGCATTGTTCCTTCATGTCGTGCTCTTTTCTTTTGCTTTTGCTTTGGAATTTCCCATGATGACCATTCATTCCCCCGTCCCCTTGGTCCTAAAGTAATTATGTTTTTACTTTGTTTTTCTCCACCCCTCTTTTCTTTCGTCCAAGTGTAATTATTTAGTCTCTCATTTTTGCTCATCCGCTATGACCACGAATGATGATGAGGCTGCGGAGAATGCGGAGGGAGCAGCCCCATTGGGCCGCAATGTTCATCATTTTGGGCCCATTCACTTCCAACAAAACTTCACTCCCCGGGCCCATCTGCTTCCCCCTTTTCCTTTTCCTTTTTTACTATCCCACACGCAGATCTCCTTAGCTTACCCCATGATATGATACCCTTTAAATTAATGGATGCCAAGGTAGGATTAGGAAATTAAGTAAGAGAAAACAATTCCATCCCCCCTCTCTGTCTGTTGTGGGGGGCCGGGCGGCCGGCAGTGGTATGCACTGCACGCCATCACTATGAATAACTGAAGAAGAAGAATGCAGGCCATCCACCGGCCCAGCTGATGATCAGTGATCATGATCCCGGCTTAGTGGGACGGTTCACTGTCCTCTACTTCATATCTTCTGCTTGTTTCTATAACTTGTTTGTTCTACTCCTACTGCTACTGCTTTGGGAGTTAGCTTTAAGTAATTAACTCGCCAATCCAATCATCACACCCAAATGTCGACTCCTCCATAAATACATTAACATAAAATCAAATGATGATGGGGTCAACTCTACTCTATTTATTAGTTTGTGATGGGTACGCCGGCCTTCATAATCATCCATCACAACCAATTCACCACTAACTGGACTAGTTTAATTCCAGGGTAGTCCCCGAAAGAAACCCCTTCCTATTTAAGGTATAAATCAACACATAATACATGATGATGTCAAAGTCATAAAGGAAAGGAAGGAAGTTAATTAGGAATGAAAAAAATATCCGTAACCGTGGATATCCGTCCGAATCCAACCTATTCGGGTAGGATAAAGCTCGAACCCGAAAGACTTTTAGTAGGTACGGGTAAAACTCGAACCCGAATATTGCGGGTAATGGGTGAGCATGGTTTTCTCACTATCCAACCCAAACCAGCCCGATTATACACATGCATATGTATTTTGTCTAGAAATAATCATTATTTTCCTCTAACATCTTTTAAATTTTGCATATAAATATGACATTTTCATGAAATTGTGTTGTTTTAATTAATTTTCTTCATTCTAGTGAATTATTGTCGTACTTTTCGTCTTGTGTAATGTGAGAATACGTGTGATTATTAACATATTGGTTTGAGTTATAAAGAAAAACTACTGCCCATGGATAACCGTGGATACCCAAAAACCGAACGGGTATAGGCATGGTTTTGATTTTTTACCCATTTCTTATGTGGGGTATGGGTGAAACCCGAACTACTTTGAATAGGGTAACATATATGTACTATCCGCTCCCGACCCGACCCATTGCCATCCCTAAAGTTAATTAGGGTACACCTACCACACTCACTTAACCTTGCATATATTATTTATTAGTGCTCATAAACCTAACATAGTTTATTAGAGTACAACTAAACTTAAATATGAACAACAATTTGATCCACACAGAGTTGAATTGGATAGAACCATTTTTTAACACTCCAATTGACCTAGTTCATTTCAATTTTGATTCTCCTATATGATTTTTTATATTTTATTATAGTTATATTAAGTCTCATAAAACTTTTAAAAAAAATAGTTATATTATGATTTATTGTTGGAAACTCATCCTTGTCCTCCCTTGTTCAGTTATTATTCATAGGGATCCCGTTATTGGTAATAGATCCACTCTTGTCAATTATTTGATGCTACAATTATAGTAGCCTTGGGTGGGCTTCGGAGGGACTTATCATTATATGGGCTTATATGGAATTAGAAACCCCAAGGCCCAAAATGAAGCCCAAAAACACTGGATTTACTGTTCAGAAGGGCTACTCTCTTCAATTCATTCATCTGCGCCTGCCCTGCCTTGCCTCCTCTTTCTTCCATCTCTTTCTGTCTATTTGGCGGGAAGAGAAGGGAAAGATCCTCCTTCTTCGTATGGCACTGGCAGGCTTGCTTAATAAGGGGCGGTTGGTAATCCAAAACTTTGTTTCTGTCGTCTGAAATTGGAGATTTTGTGGGGTTTTTTTCTTTTTCCTTTCAGCTGCGAGGAGATACCAAGCAGCAGAATGGCTTCGACAGATGAACGGAGGAGGTTGCTCCCTTCCCCAACACCCTTCCGAGGAAGAGTTCCGCCTTGCTCTCAGAAACGGTCTTATCCTCTGCAACGTCCTCAACAAAGTCAACCCCGGCGCCGTCCACAAGGTTCGATTCCCTTTCCCCCAAAATTTTGCAATTATTATTTCATTCTGCTTCATCCCATTACTATTTTCTTGAAGGTGGTGGAGAGCCCAGTAATGGCGGTGCAGTCCACGGAAGGACCCGCGCAATCTGCAATTCAGTACTTCGAGAATATGAGGAACTTCCTCGTTGCTGTTAAAAAGATGGAGCTCCTGACTTTCGAAGCTTCTGATTTGGAGAAGGTTTGATTCCATCGCTCTCTCTTTTCTGAATGGGGGGTTCATTGGAAATCGGCGTGTGTATCTCAGAATTGGTTTGGTGGACATTCTGAATTCCAACATTTCTTTGATGGGTCAGGGAGGCTCCTCAAGTAAGGTGGTAGATTGCATCCTTTGTCTGAAGGGATACTATGAATGGAAGCTGGCTGGCGGAATTGGGGTGTGGAGGTATGGTGGGCTGGTCAAGATCACTTCCTTCCCCAAGGAATCACCAGCTTCATTGATGGGCAGTGAAAGTGCCGATGAGTCATTTGATGAATCTGAATCTTCTCAGTTTGAGCAGTTGCTAGAATTTCTCCATTTTTCTAATGAAGTCCCAGTTGAAGAATCTACAACTGCCAATGTTTTGGCATTCCTTTTTGATCATTTTGGACTAGGGTTGCTGCAAGCTTACCTTAGGGACAGTAATGGGATTGATGACTTCCCTTTGAATGCAACGGTAGGTAAGACGTATTCAAATGTGAGTTTTTTCAATAACTTCTGTGTTTCTCGATGCTAATTAAGACTTGTTCCAATGTGGATGAAAAACGTGCAGGTCATAGATACATTGCTGAGCAAGGTGGTTAAGGATTTCTCAGCATTGCTTGTTTCTCAAGGCACACAGGTAAGTAAACACAGTCCAATGACTCTTCTAGGATTTATCTCTTTGGTGAGCTGAGTTCAATGTTTCTTTTCGCCATTATCCACAGCTTGGACTCTTCTTGAAAAAGATAGTGAAGGGAGACATTGGTTACATGTCAAAGGAGGAATTCGTTGAAGCCATTTCACAGTATCTAAGCCATAGAAAGAATTTGGTGTCTAGTGATTTCTCCAAGTTTTGTACCTGCAGAGGCCAAAAACAGTTTCTTGGGCACACACGAACCTCTAGTGAATCGTCTTATCTCTCAGAGACAACCGATCTTCACCAGAAAGAGCTTCACGAGTTGAGATTGCATTACAAGCTGACAAGACAAGAAGTTGTGCAAATGCAAGCAGATTGGAGGGAAGAAATAAGTCAGCTTGGTAAGAATATCATCACCCTTCATTTGGAGGGAAAATGACTTCTACTTAGAAGTTGTATGTGCGTGGTTTTGACTTGAATTTAATTCTCTCAGTGCTTCATATCAAGAGACTTGAAGTTGCATCCTCTACATACCACACTGTTCTGGAGGAAAACCGTGAGCTCTATAATCAAGTCCAGGATCTAAAAGGTGATCTTTTTTCAAGAGGGCTTCAAATCAACATATATAGGCGGTTTTAACTTTTATCGATCCCAATTTTTGAGCAGGCTCAATACGAGTGTACTGTCGGGTCAGGCCATTCCTATCGGGACAAACAAATGTACAATCCACAGTTGATTACATTGGAGAAAATGGAAATCTTATGATCGTTCATCCTCACAAACCAGGAAAGGATGCAAGAAAGGTGTTCAACTTTAACAAAGTGTTTGCTACAAGTTGCACACAAGGTATGATCTAATACTCACAACAATATCCAATTCAACTGGAAATGCTTGCTCTTTTTTTGCATTTTCATGGCCTTTACGGATTCAAAAACTCCAAATTTTGGTTTCACAGAGCAAATATATGATGACACGCAACCATTGATCAGGTCGGTACTAGATGGCTATAATGTTTGCATATTTGCATATGGGCAAACTGGATCAGGGAAGACTTATACGATGGTACGGTTTTTCTTTTGAGACTTCTGCTCAAGCATTACTTGCATCGAAAACTATGAACTGTGTCACAAATGTACTAAATAATATTTTGGTTTTGGTTTTGTGACAGAGTGGTCCTGATTTGAACACTGAAGAAACATGGGGTGTAAACTATCGTGCTCTTCGTGACCTATTTCAAATCACAAAGAAGAGGGCAGATGTTATTAAATATCAAGTTGGAGTTCAGATGATTGAAATATACAATGAGCAAGTAAGAGATCTACTGGTTTGCGATGGCTCCAATAGAAGATATCCTTTCAAAAGTCAGGTTTTATATGTTTCAGTTGTGTGGAAGCCATTCAACACTTATGATCAAGAATTCACTTTCCATAACTTCCTCAAACATTAGACATCCGTAATAACTCTCAACTGAATGGACTAAATGTACCTGATGCAAGCTTAATACGGGTATCAAGCACTCAGGATGTTCTCGATCTAATGAGAATTGGTCATAGAAATCGTGCAGTTGGTGCCACTGCTCTAAATGAAAGAAGCAGCCGTTCTCATAGGTTTAATTTTTGTGCCTCTAAAGAACTCCTAATTATTCCATGTATTTCATGGCTTTGAAGGAACTACTAATAATGTTTGTTGGGGTTATATGCAGTATTTTGACAGTTCATGTCTATGGAAAAGAGTTGATATCTGGTTCCGTACTTAAAGGCTGCCTGCATCTAGTAGATTTGGCTGGCAGTGAGCGTGTGGATAAATCTGAAGCTGTTGGTGAAAGGTTAAAAGAAGCTCAACACATCAATCGATCTCTCTCAGCCCTTGGAGATGTTATCTATGCTTTGGCACAGAAGAGTCAGCATGTTCCCTATAGAAACAGCAAGCTAACACAAGTTCTACAAGATTCTTTAGGTAATGATCTTGTTATCATCGAATTCCCACTTGTTAAGTCATATTCTAATCATCCTTAATTCTCTCTTTGTTCTTTAGGTGGGCACGCAAAAACATTAATGTTTGTCCATATAAATCCTGACGTCAATGCTATTGGGGAGACAATCAGCACTCTGAAGTTTGCAGAAAGAGTTGCTTCTATAGAATTGGGAGCAGCTAAAGCAAACAAAGAAACTGGTGAAATCCGGGATCTCAAAGAAGAGGTTAGTTAAAGTCTCTTGAATTCAATGGAACAGGTTCATTTCCGTATCCAACTTCGTCGAAATCTCATTCATTCCTTTTAATTTTTGTATATCCAGATATCAAGCTTGAAACATAATTTGGAGAAAAAGGAAGCTGAACTTGAACAGCTGAAAAGTGGAAGTTCTGGTAGAAACACAACAGAGGTACAAAGAGAAAGGGCTGTTTCTCCTTACTATTTGCCAAAGCATGGTACAAACTCCAACTTGAAATCTGAAATAGTTCAACGGGGAAATGCAAATGATGAAGCAATTCAGAGTCGAAGTTGCTCTTCTGGAAAACAAAGGAGGTCTAGATTTCCATTAGCTTTCACAGATAAGGAAGCTCTGCCAAAGCGTCCATTGGACCAGAGGTCAGGAAGTTTCACAAAGCAAAGGTCACCTTCTCCTCCTGTTAGGAGATCAATCTCGACAGACAGAGGAGCCATGATCAGGAACATGACCAAACCCGAGACAGTTGATATTAATACCTCAGTTGGAAGAGCCCCTTTTCCCGGTAGAGCTGGTGCTGTCAAATGTGTTGCACCAATGGAGAACAAGTCAAATGCAACCAGCATAGGGTTCCAGGAAGCAGTGAAGCAGGATAGTATAGCTAGTGCATTCTATAACTTCCAGAGGAATAATATCACTGCAAGGAAGCAATTCCCAGAACAAGAGGAAGAACAATTCAAACAGGCTCTTAACATAAGACAAGGTGGTATTCGAAAATCCAAGAACGAGGTTAAGGTTAAATCGAAACAGATTATTCCTGCAAGGCCGCCAAAATTTGAAATGGGTATGAATATGATGATGCTGCCTGAAATGGGTGCCGGCGATAAGCAAGACGAGCCACGCAGAAGTGACTTCTCAGTGCCTGAAAATGAGCTGATAATGGCTGGCTCCCCATTGCTTGGCTCTTTGAATGTAAAGAAGCTGCAAAGGAACTTGTCCAGGAACTCTCACAATCTTGAAGCAAGGTAATTCACTAGTTCTCTTATGACTTAAAGCATACATTAGAGTCTTGTGCTTTGAATTTTTTTATAACATATGATGTATGGAAACTTGCAGAGGATCTCGGAATGCAAAAGAAGGTGCGAATGCTGCAAGTTCACCAGCTGTAATGCCAGAGTTGAGGAGGAGTCGATCTACTCCTCGCGGAAAGTTCATTTTGTCTTGAGGGTCCATCAACAAAACACTGGTATATGTATGAATACGAATATGATACAAAGAGCAACATTTAAACAAAGTGCTATAGAAATATTATGTATAGGATACTGCTGTTGTTGAGTTGTGGTTTGGACTTTGAGTGAGACCAATTCATTTTGACATTGTAATACTTGTACTCTCACATGTCATGCATATGAAGAGTGGATTTAATGATGAAACATGAGAAGCGTTTCATGGTTTTGTTTGATGGTTTGGAGGAGTTGCAGTAAATAATTTAATTACAGCAAGCATGGAACACTATCAGTTAGGAGGAATTTAATCACAGCAAGCATCAAATCAATCATAGTCAAACAATAACTATATGGAGGTTCTCCTCCATCACCCCCTCAATCCATTTTTTGCTGACTTTTGCGCTAGTCACGGAAGGACTGTTTGGTCTTTCCAATAATTCAGATGGGCCTCTTAGCCCACTACCGAGTTCCAACCAGGCGGCACTGCGGTAGATCAAGAGTGTAATTACTCTCTGTGTTCTCACCGGAATTAATCATGGGAACCTCTCTTGCATAGTTTTTTTTTAAGAGAAACCTCTCTTGCATAGTTGTCGTTAAGTATAACCAAAACCGTGCACCTGACTTGATCTCTGAATGACATCCATGGCGTTTAAATTTTGGGTTTTTCTATTACAAGTTACAACATCAAAACTCAAGCGGTGGAGGATTAACTATATCAGTGTTAGTGTTAGTGTTAGTGTTAGTGTTATGTTTTATTATCAATGGTTATACCAATGAGTAATAAAGCCACACTTTCCAGGTCCATTAGGAAACTCGATCTTAGGTATGGGAAACCATCATCAGCTATTTATTTTATATTGTTTAGACCAAATTTTATTGTCTACTACATTTTTTTTAGTTCTCTACTCCGAATAAATATTTTCTGTGGAGAATCATCTAAACAACTAAATAATGGTTCAATTCCATTGTTAAAAATTGAATGTAAGCCTAAATAATTCATATAGCAAAATTATATACATCATACAATTTAATGTGTGATCATGTCACATGTGATTTAGAAAAATAGAGAGACGGTTTTATATCACAAGAAGTTGTGTTTGATTATGATTATCTCTTTCTGAAGCGCAAAATAAGTTTTCTAATGATATGAACATCGATAAAGTATCAATTGTTTATAATCTCTCTAACTATTGCACAATGCTTGATCTGAATTGCTAGTTGTACCTCGTGAAAACAAACTTCTTTCTTTTTATCTTTTGTGGAATTACAAAACTATTACTATCCATTTTACATTTTCATAAATTGATGCACCTAAGCCAGATTTGAAAAGAATTGATCAACCATTTGACTAAATTAGCAAGAAGAAAACATGCTCTTTATATAAGGCAAAAACGTATATTTGGGGAAAAAAACAACATTTCAACCGGTAATACCGTAATAGGGATGGCAATTTTGCCTATACCCATGAGTATTTTATTGTCCAACCCAATTAGGTTGCGTATGAAATCCAAATAGATGATAAATTAGTAGAGTGTGATAGGTTTATTATCATATTCATTTATTTGGGTTGAGTTGGATTTTTAATCCATGGATTTGGGTTTGTGCCCATACCCATTTTCAAATTACAAATTGGTACCTAACTTAATAGATCTTAAGATGTAACACCTAATTGTTTTTTTGCATGTAAATCCTCAAAATATCAACAAAAAATTACATTTTAACTTGCTCTTTATATAAGGCAAAATGTATATATCGGGGGAAATACAACATTTCAGCCGGTAATAGGGATGGCAATTATGCCCATACCCATGGGTATTTTATTGTCCAACCCAATTGCGGTGGGTATGAAATCCAAATATATGGTAAATTGGTAGATTTTGATGGATTTTTACCCATATAGCCATATCTATATATTTGGGTTGGGTTGGGTTTTTAATCCATGGATTTGGGTTTGTACCCGTACCATTTGCAAATTTCAGCTTGGTACCTAACATAATAGATCTTTAGATGTAGCACCTAAATTTAATTTTTTTGCATATAAGTCCCCAAACTATCAACGAAAAATTTACATTTTAGTACCTAAATTTTTTGTGTATTGTATTTTGGTATCTAATTTTTTTTAAGTTTTACAAATAGATCCAATAGATTCAATTTTTGTATGTGTAGTTAAAACATACTCAAGTAAATGAGTATCCATATCCATTTAATTATGGAAGCAATATCAATGCCCTACCCAAAATCATCTATAAACCCCAAATCCGTATATACTTCACCCATACCCTACCCATAATCAATGGGTCTATTTTGGTTGGACTAAAATTGCCCATGGGTGGGTAATTGTCATCCCTAACTAATCGGTAATCCATTGATTTGTGGTTTGTTTTTTATTTATATGTTATAAAATTATGTGTTTCTTGCTAAGATTGTTATCATTTCTATACATGTCTTATGAATAACTTACAAGCTAAGAGAAATAGATTGTTTAGGCCAATTACAAACAAATTGATCATCAAGTTTGAATCAAATATTGAGGCTCAAGCATGCGACGATATCCTAGCCATTCCAGCTTACAAGTTTAATTTCATCAAACAATATGAGATTGACAAGCAGTGCAACCAAATGACATTTCTTTCAGGCTTGAATTACTATTCTCAATTCCAAGTTCCAACTTACTTTAATTGATGCATTTAGAACCAAAACATTCACTTTTGAATTTTTCATTCCACATAAGTTGTTGGCCAACTTATTCCGTATTCGAGTTAATGGACATCTACTTGACTCACTGAAAAAGTTATCCATAAAGAGTTCCAACTAAAACTTCCCCAGTATGTAATTCTTTTAGATTTTCGTTTAAAATGGCATGCATTTCTTTAACTCTAATGACAAATCTAATGTATAATTTGGGTACATGGAATTTTATTTCAATGGAGCTCTCTTTTGTAGGATAGTTACCCGATTAAATATCTTCCTTGCAAATGCGAACGATCATCTCTCATCCTGGCCATTACATCATTTACATGTTGCTCCTTAGAATGGTAAGAAAACATCTAAATTACTTAAGTATTAATCCAAAAATTTGAAATCAAATTAATGACCATAATTAAATGATCATCAAATTTGCAAGTGAGAACAAATTTGCAAGTGAGAACACCTTCTCCTCAACTGGAGTGATCTTGCTGCCGGCGAATTCAAGTATTACATAAGTCATTAATTTTGGGCCAAATTGAAGTTCATCACAATTTAATCATTGCATTTGGTTTTGCGTTACAAGTTTGAATTTTAAAAAAGAAACAGAAATTAATAACCATTATTTTTTGTGAATAAAGAAACAGCGATGCACCAACTCCTCCAATAAAAAGCGCAGAATAAAAGCTATATTTAAGCCTAAACAAAATACTACATGAGCTAAATCAATTAAAAATGAAAGATGGAGAAGAGGTAAATATAGATTTAACAACCTCATTAACTATCAAATGCTAATACTTTCTGTAATATGCAAGGAAGTATGTCCGTCAAATACAAAGTTGTCAAAATTTAAGAGTGAGAAGTGCTATGTTGGGTGTGAAATATATGCACAAAAAATTGTACAATGACATTAAAGACAACAACAACTAGGTATGCAACCATTATTATTGTGTAATTGGATTTTATATAGTTCATTGATGAATATACCTGCCAAATAGTTGAATGTTTACTTTTTTACAACATAGTTTATATTATTTTTGTGTTAAATTCATAAATATATTATCGATTCAACAATAAAAACAATTTTATTAACAATTAGCAAAGCATGATACTGAAACATGAGGGAAGATTACGTAAATATTAAACATTGTGAATATAAAGAGACTGGTGGCTTAAATTAGAATTTAGAATATGGAGATTTGCATTTTAGATTAGGCTACGTTTGTCTTCTACTCACATTTGGTATGCACAGGGACACAAAATGAGACGATTAGTTGATTGGCATGGGCTTCCCTCTTTATTTTCATTTTGAATCAATAAGCTTCTGTGATGGTTTGCCTATTTATATTTTAGAGGGATGATCGTTCGGATCCTTTGGATATTGTTACGAAAAAATATGGTATTTCCACCTATCTTACCTTACAAGACTATTTTCCTATTATTAATTGAAATAATTTAAATTGTTTGCCTATACCAACTAAAAACTTATGTACTTCAACAATTTTATTATTGTTTATGTCATTACCATTATTACTAATTCAGATCCACCTTCGAGTTGTGGACAAAATAACAGATGTTGATTTTGTTGTTATGGGTGGAGTGAGAGCTTGATTTTTTGGAATGCTTGCTGAAAGGCTATCCAAGACAAAGATAGAATTAAAGGACCGGCACCTGCTCCTTGAAATCAAGGGAATTATGTTGATTTTCGATATCAAACTCTCATATTACAACATCGCTACCAACAAGTGAGTGCCCAATTGTCAGGATAGGGAAGGATGAGGAAGAGCATAACACAGACAATCTTCATGTTTTGATCGAGGTAAATTCTAATTGCATCAAAATGATGATCAATATTACAAATTTGTGCTATTCTCTATTGGATTTGTATTTTTATACCATGCACAAGTCATACTTGGTTATATTCTTTAATCTGATTGATATATTGCAACTGTCGGATGAAGGGAGCCGAGCTATTAATTTACAGAATTGGCCTAAATGAATTAAGTTGAAACAAATCAGGCCTCAGTTAAAAGGTGGAGAATACCCTTCTATTTCTTTCACTGCCTTTAGTATTTTCAATCTTGGTATTCAGTGTGGAACTTTGCTACCTTTCCCACTAACGTGTAATCAATAGTATCCGACTATAATTTTACCTCCAATATATATTAACCATTTATGATTCGATGAAAGCACGTCATATGTTGTATTTTTGAATGCCAATGATTTAAATTCACAATGCTTATGTATGAGAACAAAAAAGACACTGGCAATGGTAGAGGTACCAGATCCGGTGCTAGAGATGATGATGATGATATTGAGAAGAAAAAATAAATTATTAAATGTTCGTAAGGAAGATATAAATATTATTGATGGGGAGGCAGAACAAATCATGTATATTATTGTTGGGTATATGACTCAGATCTCGCTGGACCAAAGAGACACCTCAAACGACGTTGCAGCAGGGACTAGGTGCGCCAGCACTGACGGAGCGCGCCAGTGCCAGCGCGACCTTGAACATAGCCCGCGCCCGAACACCAAACGGCGACGTTCGGGTCAGGCGTCGACCAGACCAGGAAATCATAGAAACGGCGACGTGTTCGCCCGAGGAGTGGTCACCATCAGTCCTAGGTATAGTTATGGGCTAAACGTCCTTTCCTAGGTAGAGTTACGGCCTAAGTCCCTGTCATGTTAGTGGTCATGTCACCATGAAACCCACCCACCACCATGTAGCCTATAAATATGGCATTTACTCCGGTGGGTGGGGGATCACATTTTGGACATTCTATCTCCTCAATCTTCAACTTCTCTCTCTAGAAATACTAATTCTCTCAATCCCACTCGTGGAGACCTTTGTTCTTCTTCATATTGTTGGTTCTCATTGTTTATTCCCCTTGACCCACTTTCATTCCCGAACCTCACTCCTACACTCAGTCGGGTTCAAACAATTATTCATAATTTGGATGAGGTAATTCTACTTCAATGGAAAAGATTATATGTATTTGTAAATATTTTACCATTAAGATTTATTGCTCAATGAAATGCATAAAGAAAAAGAAGAGATTTTCGAAATGCAAAAGAAAGAAGGTAAAAATAATTGATAATGCAGACAAATGTGTTATTATTGGAGGTGAAGACATTATTATTGGTGGAGATGATGTTGTTCATAGAGGAGGAAATGCAAACAAGTCAAAAAGAAAACATGTAGTAATCTTTAACGGTGAGGAATGATTAGAAATTGTCTGTAGGAGTTGTTCCCTTACAAGGGGGTTGTCTTTCATTTTCGTAAAAAGTTTTTAGTCAATGATACACTAAAATGTCGAAAAACAGTATGATATTGATATTTTTTAATTATCGAACTATTTTAATAATTTTGATTCTCTTATTCTACCAATGAATTCAGATGTTTAGAGTATTTGAATAATTTATACTTTCTTATATATACTAACAAAAAATGCGTACCTCGGATACAATTGTCATTGTTATTTACGTGATTGGCTATTGAATCCGGCCAACTGGCCGGGTACATGACTAGTTGAACTTTATGAAGGTAAAGTTATCTCCGGTTCGCAGACATGAAACCCATGACGGCCAATTAAATTATTGAAATTTGTCATATACCCAAAATTAGCAGAGCTAATGTCAAATTTGTGGAGATTATTGTTCACAAGACTAGAGCCAAGATTAGCTTTTTTCCCTTCTTTTTCAAATTGGTTTCTTGGTCAGTTGGATCCTTTTTGGGTTTTGCTTTTGATTATTGTCAACTCTTGTTGTTTTGTTCATCCTTTAGTTTTAAGATTGTCTTTTTGCCTTCCTCCCTGTTTCTCTAGGTATAGAATTATGAATTGGTAGACTCCTCGCTTGAGGCAAAACATTCTCAATGCAAACCTTAACCTCTTTGGAATAATTATTGGAGGATCATGTTCTACAAATTGGGCTATGTTTGATCATTAATTAGTCTCCAAGAAAGTCTCATTCCAAAGGTAAAGACACGACAAATCAATTTGTTCGAGAGAAGATAAACGGGGAAGTTAAGCATTCATTTATGCATATTTTTGTGTTCTTTCAGGTTCGATTTTGATCAACATGGATGTTGATCTTTCTGAAAACAGAAAAAAGTTGTTGCCCGACCACCTCATCTTACAACAAGACAAGTAGAAGGTTGATTGTTGAGTAAGATCAGCAGCAAAATGGCTAATCTTATTCCGAGATTAGAATCGATACAAAATGCGCAGAACTCAAAGTTATCCACAAATGCAGAGGATGACCAATCAACAAACAAGGCTCCCCAGAGCTCTGTCACCTTCATCTATGAAGCCAAAATAGCCGATTTGATCCGAAACGTGACGGTGACGTGGAGCAAGAATGTGGGGAACTATTCCCTGGTCATAAGCGTCGAAAACCCGAGCAGCGAGAACCCCTACACCTTCAAGCTGGACATAAAAGCTTGGCAATTCTGGGGCAAAAAAGGTCTGAAATCATTCGACGTGGACACAAAACGAGTGGACGTGTACTGGGACTTGAGGCAGGCGAAATTCTCGAGCAGCCCCGTGCCGTCGTCAGACTATTACGTGGCTGTGGTGGACGGAGATGAGGTGAGTGTGGTGTTGGGAGACATGAAGACGGATGCGTACAAGAGAACCAAGAAGCATCCTCCTGCCGACGAGCCCGTCCTGCTGTGCAAGAAAGAAAACGTGCATGGCAAGAAACTCTTCTGCACCAAAACCATGTGGCAGCACAACGAGAAGGAGCATGATCTCACCATTGAGACGTCGCTGTCCGGCCTGGGTGACCCGGAAATGTGGATTAGCATAGACGGCTTCGAAGTGGTTCACATCATGAATCTGCAGTGGAGATTTCGAGGGAACGAGAACTTGACTGTGAACGACGTTCCCGTCCAAATATTTTGGGACGTCCATGATTGGTTGTTCAATGGGACCGGGACGGGGCAAGGGCTGTTTGTTTTCAGTCCCGGGAATAAGCCATCCAAAGCCGATGATAATAACTCATCACCAGATCAGAGGCAATCGCCTGCAGAGTTTTTCCATGTTATTTATGCTTGGAAATTTGAGTGAGGGTTTCCTTCCTTCCATAAGCTTTGTATATTATCATATGCTAGTGTCCGTCTTCTTCTTCGTCATTTATTGATGCATACTCTTGATGTATATACCAGAAGTCCAATCTCTTTACTGGGAATATATAGTTCAGAGTTCCAAGATTTATGAAGCTAATACATGCTTTATGGAGCTAGCTAGCTGATTTTGAATGGTGTAATGGAAGTTGTGTAGAAGCAATTAAAGGGAAACTGACCATTTATTCATGATTGAAACAAGAGTTTAAATACACAGACTCAAACCCTTGCAACTGGTACCTGCAACCTCCAATAAGCTGCCTATATTCAGAGACATCTACTGAAATTCAATCTCCTCCCTTTGACAGCCTGGTACCTGCAACCATTGGGTTGTGCACAAAATTGCATTCACTCAACTTGAACTTCTCGAGCAACTCCTTAATGTACTTCTTCTGGTTGATGAATATGCCTGATTCAGTTTGTGAAACTTCCACCCCCAGAAAATATTTCATTCTCCCAAGGTCTGTCATCTCAAATTCTGACTCCATGGATGCCTTAAACTCTGCAAGCATGGCAGAGCTACTTCCAGCATACATCAAGTCATCAACATATAGGCTCACAAGTAAGAAATCACCTCCAGACTTCTTAATGAACAGGGTAGTTTCATATTCACATCTCTCAAAACCTGTCTGCAGAAAATGAGATTCAATTCTAGCATACCAGGCTCTTGGGGCCTGTTTCAAACCATATAGTGCCTTTTTCAGTTTGTAGACCTTGCTTTCCTCCCCAGCAACCTCAAACCCTTTAGGTTGCTCACATACACATCTTCAATCAATTCACCATGCAAAAAGGCACTTTTAACATCAAGTTAGAAAACTGTCAGACCTTGAGATGTAGCTAAAGCCAGAAAAGTTCTAATGGTATCCCACCTAGCCACTGGAGCAAGTACTTCAGTATAATCGATTCCATACCTTTGTGCATAGCCTTTTACCACTAACCTTGCTTTAAATTTGTCCACAGACCCATCTTCCTTAAGTTTTGTCCTGAAAATCCACTTGACTCCTATTGGAGTGACTCCTGCAGGTCTGTCTACCAGCTCCCAAGTATGATTTCGTATAATTGCATCAGTCTCCTTCTTCATAGATTCTCTCCATTTTTCTTCTAAGACTGCATCTTCAAAATTTTGGGGATCATCAGAAACAGCTACATTAAGCCAACGGTCAGTATCCACGAAATGACATGTGCAATCATAGTCTTTAAGGTGACTTGGGAACATCCTTTTTCGTTTTCCTAGAGTTTCTGCTCGAGGATCTTCATATTCATCAGTTTGTTCTTCAGAAGAGGAATCTGAACTGTGAGGTGCAAGTGGAGTAGCAGCAGGTGGTGTTGGAGCAGTAGTAGTATCTGGGGTGTGCTCTTCATCATCTGAAGAGGACTGCTCATTTCCTGATCCTTGATTTTTAGTATCAGTGAACTCTTCTTACTCATCAGAGTCACACCAAGGGTCTCCACTACCTTCCCAGAAAATCTGAGTGAGGACAGGTTGTATATCAGACTTCCAGCTCCATCCCTTTTCTTCATCAAAGACTACATCCCTACTGATCATTACCTTTTTGGTGGTAGGATTGTAGAGTTTGTAGGCCTTTGATTCCTTGGAAATCCCAATAAAATGACATTTAACACTCTTGTCATCAAGTTTCTTTCTCTGCAAGTCATGAACATGTGCATATGCTCCACATCCGAATACTCTGAAGTGATCAACTGATGGAGTCTTACCAGTCCAGATCTCCTGTGGTTGGACTCCTGTTGAGGACATGTGCATTCCATTCAACAGCTTCTGGCCAGAAGTTTGAGGGAACTTTGGTGTCCTTCAGGGAACAGCGAACCATGTTCATGATGGCACGATTCTTTCTTTCAGCAACCCCGTTTTATTGGGGGTGTCAAAGCTGTTGTGAGTTGCCTGTTGATCCCTGCTTCATCACATAGTTGTTTGAACTCATTCAACATAAACTCCCCTCCCCTGTCAGTTCTAAGACAGACTATTGTTTTACCTGTTTCATTCTCGAGTTGTGCTTGGAACTTGGTAAACCATGTAAGTGCTTCAGACTTGACAGCTAGAAAGAACACCCAAAATTTTCTATTGTAGTCATCGATGATGTTGAGAATGTATCTCTTTCCACCATTTGAAACTGGGGTAATGGGGCCATAGAGATCAGCATGTAGAAGTTGGAGAGGCTGGCTTGCTCTCTGGGTACTTTTCTTTGGGAAATTTGCTCTGTGCTGCTTCCTTAGCATACATGTTTCACATACTCCAAGTTCTCCAGTTAGTCTAGGTAGACCACTAACCAGTTCTTGCTTCTGCAACCTTAACAGTCCTCGAGTGTTAATATGCCCAAACCGCCTGTGCCATAACAACAGTGGAGCAGATTAGCCAGAATGAACCTGCAAACACTGGAAGTTTCTCAGCATGGCTTCACTTGGATGATTGACCTGCAGAATGAACATTCTGTTTGCCTTCATGGCTGTCTGCAGAAGAAGTGTTCCTTGCTCTCTAAATATCTTGCAGGTGCCATTTTTGATAGAAAATTCCAGGTTCTTCTCTTGCAATTGTCCTATGCTGAGAAGATTTGTCTTGAGGCTTGGTACATAATACACATTCTGAATCATCAGGGTAACTTGATCAACCATCATCTTGATGGTTCCTTTTCCTTCCACATCCAGCCTGCTACCATTTCCCAGTCTGACATCTCCTTTAAAACTCGAATTGAGCTTGATGAATCATGACTTGTCTCCAGTCATGTGATTGCTACACCCTGAATCCAAGAACCACCATGTCTCCATCTTCTTATGTTGTTCAGCTTTGCCATCATTGGTGTATGCCATGAGCAGAACATCATCCCTGAATCCCTGACCGGAGGACTCAATGTAGTGTGCTCCTGTATTCCACTCAGGGCATTCACGAATATAATGCCCCATCTTGTGGCATTTAAAGCACTCCACCCAGCTCTTCCTCGCCCTCTGCCTCGTCGTCCACCTTGGTATCCACCTCGACCATACCCTCTGCCTCGTCCTCCTCCAAAAACTTGAAGGGCTTGTTCCTCTCCAGATGAGTTCCTTGTGAACTTTTGCTCATGAACTAGCTGTGAGCTTTGAAAAACATCAACTGAAAACTCCCCAATATCCTTAGATTCTTCAATTGAGCATACAATATAATTAGACCTCTCGGTAAAAGTTCTTAGTACCTTTTCCACAATCTTCGTATCAGTCATATCTTCTCCACAATTCCTCATAGAATTGGCAATCACCATGACTCTTCCAAAGTAGTCTGTAACACACTCTCATTCCTTCATTTGTAGCAGCTCGAAATCCCTTCGAAGTTCCTGCAGATTGGACTTCTGAACCCTCCCAGTGCCTTGATAACGAGTCTTCATAGCATCCCAAAGTTGCTTAGCAGTACCCTTTTGTGTGATCGTCTTGAGAATGCTCTTGTCGATTGAGCAGAACAGGTAATTTTTGGCGTTCAGATCTTTGAGCCGGTTTGCCTCTAGGGTTTTGGATTGATTAGCAGTCTGCTCTTCCCCAGCGGCAGGCTCATTGAATCCCGGATTGACCACACTCCAGATTTCCTTCGATCGAAGCAGATTCTCTATCACCAAGCTCCAGTGATCGTAATCACCGTCGAATTTGAGAATGCCCACCTGGGCAAAGCTTTGATCATTCATAATCTGTTCCTTACAAATCTCTCACCCGAAAAAAATAAACAAAGCAACCTCACTGAACCTCTCGTGTTTCCCTAACCCCAGATCAAAATCAATTTCGCACACCTCACTTGCTCTTGGTTACAACCTGCGATTGCTCTGATACCACTATGTAGAAGCAATTAAAGGCAAACTGGCCATTTATTCGTGATTGAAACAAGAGTTTAAATACACAGACTCAAACCCTTGCAACTGAACTCTCCTAACTACCGGGACCAATGAATCCTAACAACTATCCATCACTGCAACTACTGATTTCCAGCTAACAGACTTAACTGACAAACATAAGACTCGGACTGGACTTAACAGACACAAAACAGTATTAAGGGACTAAACTGGAAATTAACTTCAACGGCTAGTAACGGCTACTTTGGACAACTTCAGCCTTGCTTCAACAAGTTGTACCAGAGCTGACAGATCAACCTTCCTTGGAAGAGGGAAGATATATTTGTTTCCAGGAAATGCCTCGCGAGATAAGTCTACACGCACCTTGAAGCTGCACTGCTCCTGAACCAATATTTTTTATACTAGCAACTTTCCTGTTCATCTGGATGTTCTCCTAGCTTCTCAAGTCCATGGATGAAGTGACCATAATTAACCTGCAGATCACAGTGTAGAGAATCAGACATCCCTCATTATCATACTTGTGTTGACAATCCATCATCCACTTCACATTTCTGAATCAAATTTCTTCCTTAAGGTGGCATTTACAAAGCCATGCATATGTATCTACTTAGTCAAGTGATACATATCAATGCAGAAAAGAAGAGCAAAGAGAATGTTCAATCCAATAGAATGCGAACTGACATAAGTCTTATTGACTGATGCAAATAGCTTAAATACATTGCCAAGTACGACTCCCAATCTCCCACTTCTAACCACTAATCCATATCCCTGAAAAAAGGCAGTACTACTTTGACTACTGCTCCTAACTAATTTCTACTTAGATGCTAAGTCATCTAATGACTTTAACCCCAAAACGACTACAAACTAAACACTCAATAACAAATTAAATAAGCAGCAACTTAAATGACTCACGTGTACAACCCATGTGGCTAATTATTCCAACATATCCTCTCCTGAACTGAAGCCTACCAAGCAGTCTTCAGTTCATTCCACAGCAGAGCAGCAACTGCTTCTTTATTGCACTTTTAGTTTCCTCATTCACAGGTTATAACGTTGCAAACCATCAAATTTGTTGTATCAACTCACATCAGAAGAGAACTTGAACAAGCAAAGCCTTTCTTCCCATCTTTTCTGTCAATTAGCTAGTGATGAACTGCTTCTCCAAGCATTCGAATCATCTATCAAGCCAAAAACCATATAACCACACTACAAAGAATAGCTGAATCACCACCGGTTCATATCACACAAATCACATATACATATATGTGAAATACTCAAGTTCCCAACTAATGGGTAAGAAAGCCACAAGGACTAGCAATCACAATGCCACCAATCACATTACTTCAAGGACTTTAATGATGTTGCTGGGTGTCAGTAGTGCTTCGTTGGTTCCAGAGGGATCGCCTGCAACGGCTTCTGCACACCTTTCAAGATCTAATAGATTGGTGGTTGAATGGAGATAAAAAAGGAGAACCCCCATTGTCATTGTAATCGAAAAATTAGCAACCAACTTCTACATAAAGGGACATTGGGATACAGAGAGCGAAGAATGAAACCAAAAAGTCCATTACGTTGTTGCAAAAAGCTTTACTCCACATCCAATATCAAGAGCATTTCGGTCTTATAGCAATCATTCTTCAACTCCGACAGAAGCCGCCTGATGTCCTCCGGATAACCCTTTCACGCCTTCGGCCGAGAAGGAGAAATCTGCTGGCATATTGAGACTTGAGAGGGAGGTAGACGTACTGACTGGAAACATTGGGCTTCCGTTTGACAAAGGCCTAGAAAGCTTCTTCACTCATTAACAGAAGGCCCAAAGATATTATAAAACCGGCAACGTTTCGGGAGAGAGGGCAGGTCAACGGCCGGCAAAAACTAGAAACCCGAACCAAATAGAGAAACGGGAACGAGCGAAACGTGAAACGGTCGAGAAAGGTTTCTTCGCTATTTAACCCAGGCCCAAAGGAACGAAAAATCGGTCAGCGTTTTGGAAGGGGAGGTAGGCGCACGGCCTGGGAAAACTGGGCTCTTGTAGATGAAGGGTCCAAATTACTTTTTTCTCTACATATCCGACGGCCCAAAAGAACGAAAAATCCGACAACATTTTGGAAGGGGAGGTAAGCACGCAAAGCGAAAACACTGGACTCCCGTTAAACAAAGGGACCAAATAGCTTCTTACTTTACTTATCTGAAGGCCCAAAAGAACTGAAAGCTACACCGTTTCGGCAGCGAGGTAGTCGTACGCCCGGGGAAAACAGAGAACCACTGCAGAACGAAAAAACGGGTACCAGAAACAACCTAAACGCGAAACGTTTCGCATACTAGAAACCAAAAACGAAACGCGATAAATTACCGAAAAAGAGAAATTGATGAGATATCGTGATATAACAAGATATCGCGATATTTGTGCGATTTATTGGCTTTTGTACTATATATTTACCTGATATGAACTGGCGACTAGAATACCCGGGAAAATTGGGGGGAAAATGAAAAAATCCTGAACCTTGAAGTTGCAGGCACCACTACACTTCTCCAGAGTCCAGACATACATGGCTGAAGTAGAGAGCATGTCAAACAGTTGTACCACCTTCGCTCTGATATTTTCCATCCTAGGTTCCTTCACCGCGAGCAAATCGATCACCCAAATTGCAATGCGACTCGGAGAAGTAGGAGAAAGTATATTCTTAGATGTCTAAGCTAATTCAATGAAACGCTCATACATACAGATTGCAGAAGAATTCGGCTTAATCTTACCTTGTACCAAAGCACGCAGCAGTAGGAGAAAGTTCGCCGGGATAAGCCGCGGTAGAAGGAGAAGCTAGCGGCGGCGAGTCATGATAAAGTACAGAGTCAAACGACGCCGCTGTAGCTTATGAAAGTTCGTTTTGTCTCGTATTAATTGTTTTTCCCCCCTTCTTTTCAATGAAGGGAAGAAGAAGCGCCATCCAATCCCCCACCAAAATTAATGCGGGAACGATTTCCTTAGGGTTTCTCTAAACCTCGTCCACGTCCCCAACAATGGTTACCGCAGTGGGAAATTCCGCACTCGGAATGTCTCTGGCCATTCGGTTTCGCTTCGTCTCTTACTTGATTCCGCAGTAAGCTGCCTTCCTTCGTTCTGCTCTCTTTACTTCATCCTGAGCACTCATCTTGCTTAGGTTTTCGCTGGTTGTAATATGAATTGAATTGAAATTCTCCTTGTAAGTTGTAGAGCTTATGGTCTTTGCTTTCCAGGTCAGCGGTCAAGAATGAGTTGGGAGTTTCTTGTCAGAAGGTCCGGTGTTATACAGGTGGCTCTTCAGGTCCTGTTAGATACATTCCCAAGAAGAAATCCTCCCCCAAGAGAAATGAAGAGGTGAAGAAGAATGATGATTCGAAGAATGCATTTGACGGGAAGTTCGAAGGTGTGGAGAGTAACTTTTACTCGGATGAGAAGAATCGTAGCCGAAAGCAAACGCAGAGAAGATTGCCCACTGCACATCAATGCAAGGTAAATAATAGACCGCATTCTGCTTACTCGTGGCTCTTGCTGCAAGCATTAGTTAAAATACCATTTCTAACTACTTTAACTGATGTTCGTGTCATGCACCTCAACCTTTGTGTTTTTCTCTCTTTCAATGAAAAGGTCGATCGCAGTTCAGCATTCATGGACCATGAACCAATGGAAGAGCATGTGGCTTTCGGTGTGGGAAGACAAACAGAAATAAGTGGTTTTGCACAAGACAATCAACTGGTGCAAAATGCAAACAAATTGGCGATTGGCTTGCTTGCTAAAAGGTCACCCTCAATTCCCCATCACCCAGTTGCTTGTTCTGTTACTTACTTGTGCTGGATTTTTTTTTTTTTTTGGTTGAACTTGTGCTGGAATTTGCATTGAAAGCTGAGAGTATTTCCAGTGCTGTAATGCCTTTCGAGCTACAAAATCTCATGTTTCACCAGAACTTAGTGTATGTATCATCACAAATTCAGTTATTTTCCTGCAGATCACTGACAGCATTGGAACTGAAAAAGAAGCTGGAAGCAAAAAAAATTCCTGCGGTTATTGTCAATCCAGTGGTAGCAAGTCTCCAGCAGAGGTGCGTAATTTCGTATAGCTTTTCTATGCTTTCTTTTCTGAACCACATTCTATTTTGAAACCCATCATTTTGTTATTATTGAAATACTAGTTTTCTTATTAATCTTTTGTGCATAATCTAAAGTGTAATCTAGTGTTAGTATTTTTTTTTTCCTTCCTTTGTAGAGGATATGTCAATGATGGCTTGTATGCGGAATCATTTGCACGCTCTAGATGGTCTTCCTTAAGTTGGGGACCCATGCGGATTAAGCAAGTAAGCTTTTCTGTACCTCGGAGTCATGCTTTTCATAATTGGATGATTTTGGGTACTTGGCCTCCATCTGCAATCTCTCTATGTGTTTATGTTCTTAGGTAATGGGCTTGATTTTGATCATATTGAGAAATATGGCCCACTTCTTTCCATCTTTCTCTTTGTGGAAGTATGCTATTCTAAATTGAGGAGTTCTAAAACATGTTAGATGATTTGATAGCTTGATCACAGTGAAATTTTCATGATGAAAATAATTGGGGTTTGAACTTAGTCATAACATCCTGATATGTCAACTAATATTTTCCACTGGTATATCTGTGATGTCTGATTAGAGCAGCACTGGTATATCTGTGATGTCTGATTAGAGCAGCATCAGCAAAATGATAGACCATATTCTTTTGCAAATAGATAGGCCATTCATAGTGACTGCTGACCAAGACTCCAGGTGGAGAGGTGGGAAGCCAGGAGTAAGTCACTGCACTAATCATTCTTTCCTAGAACTGCTCTAGCTGTTCAGTTTCTACGATCTGCCATAGACAACTCATCATATGAGCTAAAATTTGGTGCCGGTTTTATTAGTATCACATTAACACAATTTTAGGAATAGAAGAGTTTGCTGAAGGTAGAACATTACAAGAAATTGCATAGATCCAATGGTATCTTGATTTTGTGGTGGCTGGTTGAAGAACAAGAAAGATGTGGATATTAATTTCATTGAACTAAGTGGCTCTTTGGTAGTTGGTTGGCTGGTTGATATTTGTAGACCCAAAAGTTATAGCGAGCTACAATGACTAAATCTGCTTTGGCACAACTGTTGCAGGCATTGCTAAAGAAGGGAGTGAGTGAAGCTGATGCACAGAAAGCCTTAAAAACTGTTTTCCAGGATACTGAACCTGAATTTAAGGATTCAAGAGTCGATATGTCGAAGCCTTCTCTCGATCACCTATTTGCTCAAGCTTTAAAGCAATGGATGCGAAGCCAGGATGCCCCAATACAGACACGCAAATCGAGGATCATTCGGTGGCTCCAGTACCGTGGTTTTGACTGGGGCGTGATTTCCCATCTGCTGGCAAAGTTAGAATCTAAGAAACAACCTCCATAGACAACAACAAACAAACAGATCAAAGGTGGCATCTACGTTGAAGGCCATAGATATAGAGGATGTCGGTCATGTAGTCCCTACTCAAGATAATGGTCCAAAGCAAAAATCCATGTATGTATTGCCTGATGTGGATAGGGTCTGGCTGTCTCTCTCCGTTCGTAGAAAGGCAGCATTTATGGCTAAAAGGTTGCCCACTTTTATCCCTCCAACTGTTTCAAGTTTGGGCTTGCATCAGCTCGTACGTAGTGCCATCTAATCCATCCGTGTAATGCAGGAATGAAGTCAAAGCGTTTGGAACATGTGGGCGCAGCAAGAGAAGCAAGTGGGATTGGTGGGTTCTGTGATACAAGTGAAGTAAGTGTTTTTGTATGGCTTTTACTGACAATGGGATGGGTGCAAATGCAATGCATCATATCGAAGTGCAAATAACATATCAGCCGTTGGGTGTTGGTTTGCCTGTCAGTTTCTTTTGTTTGTTTGATTTGTGGTGGGGAGCAGCAGCAGCAGCAGCAAAAATTCGTACTGCTGCACTTTCTTTCTTTTGAGCTGCCTCATACCAGCAGTTGTAGAGTGTAGAGTCTAGACTCCCCACTTGGGCCTTCGATCAAATGAAAACCATTTGAGGGCTGAGGTGACTTGCTGGATTGGAAAGGAAATTGCTAATTGGAAGGGATTTTGCATCTCCTTTTTCATCTTTTGGGGGATTTTGTTATGGTGTTGGATGGTGAGATTGACAAGACGACGTTTTTTGTCCTTTTGTTTTTGGCGTTTTCTCTTGGGGGAGGAAAGTTAGTGTGAGCAACTGAGCATGGTCCTGGGCTTGCACGTGGTTTTTGTTTTGGAACTAACAAGGCATTTACTTTTTTTTTTTTTTTTTTTTTATGGGTTTGCATGTATTTGAAATGATATTATTCTCAGTCATCTGATTCAAGAATTACATGCATCCTGGAAGTTACATGTTTCAAAATCTCAGTTTCCTTGGGAATGATAATGGGATGGTGCGAGGGCAAGTACCTCTAGCCATACTCCCAAGTGATTTGCAAAACTTTTGACAACAATGGGTGATCCGTATTCAATATTTTTGTTAATGTTTTTGCTTTCTGGTTGGTTTCTTTTACTTCTGGGCGTCTGGCTGGAAAGTCCTCCTCAGGACAGCACATGGACATGTGCTGTGCAGAACGTGGGACCATGTGATCCGAATTGTGGTCACCGCTGGAAAACTCGACCCAATCTCATAAAACATACGCTGTTGTTCCATTCTCTGGCTGTGCTCTGTTTTTCCTTGGTTTTTAATTTCACCCATGTAGATTTCTATAACACTAAGCAAGCTTCTAGTCTACAAGTACAACAGGGAAGCCTGTTGGTGAAGTCTCACAAGCTACCAAGTCTTGGGAATTGGAACCAATCATTGGTCCAGTGAGTCGAGTCTCTTCTACTTCTGCTAACCCTCTTCCTCGCCAGCACACACATTCCATCCTTGCCATTTGCCATCTGTGATTCTGCTCATTGCTTACAACCAAAGGGATCCAAACTTCAAAGGAGATGTTGGACTAATCCACGTGTAATTCCCATTTCCATACAAACAACTACATTTTACATTCTTCTTAATCTCTCCACACTTACCAAATTAATTAGCTTTATTACAACCCCTACGTGTCTACTTAGAATCCTAAGTACAAAGGTCACATGTACCTTTTCTCTAGACGGAATCGTCAGAGAAAGCAAAAGAGCAATTAGAGGAAGTCTGCGAGCCTACAATATTCCTACGCGGCGGTTGCACCGCTGTTGGCGACGATCGTGTTGTCGCATTTGTCCTTGATGAATGACTGCCCTTTAGCTCGGACGGTCTTGCTTCGACGTTGTGAATCTCTTTTAGCATGGCCACCACATCTTTCATTGTGGGGCGATCGTCTGGCCGAGTACTGATGCACAGAAACGACACAGCTAGTGTCTGTAGCATCTCGTGCATCGTCGGGTCTGATCTCCCCCTTAGTTTGGGATCGAGAATCTCAGCAGGGTTCTTCTTGTTCACTAGGTGCTCCTTTGCCCATTCCACTAGATGTGCACCTCCGGGCAATGTTGGGTCCAATGGGTGTCTACCCGTTAGCACCTCTAGAACTACCACTCCAAAACTGTACACGTCGCTTTTCTCCGTGATCTTTCGTGTCGTTGCATGCTCTATAGACAAACAAGAAGGGGGGGAAAGTTGCAGCAACACCAAATCAATCTTACGAACATATAATTTTGAACTCGATCGTCATAATTTGAACCCGAAAAAAGTACCTGGAGCCATATATCCATATGAACCGGCGAGAACCGGCCTCGGACTAGACTTTGACTTGGAGCAAACACCGGCATCTTCCCCTCCCTCGGCCAGAACCCTGGCTAGCCCGAAATCGGCCAAGTAAGCTTCATAGTCGTTACCCAGCAAAACATTCATCGCCTTGACATCTCCATGGAGTATCGCCGGGACACAGTCATGGTGCAAGTAAGCAAGCGCCTGAGCAACACCGACCACCACATCGTACCTCATCTCCCACTCCATCCCGACGAATTTGGCTGTAGCTCCCCCGGCGCCATGCAGGAGTGAACTCAAGCTCCCATTCGGAAGGTAATCGTAGAACAACAGCTTCAGATTTCGATTCGATCCAAAACCCAGCAATCGAACGATGTTTCTATGCCGAATCGAACCCAGCGTCTTTATTTCGGAGCTGAAAGCTCCCGATTCGTCGCCCGACCACATCTTCTTTACCGCCATGGTTTCCCCTTTCGGAGTAATCACTCTGTATACGACCCCTGAACTCCCGTTTCCGATCACGTTCGCAGAGTGCAGATTCTTGACTACGTCCTCGATTGAGAATTCCGCCTTCTGGTACAGAGTCATTTCCCAAGCACCGTCTCCTTCCTTCATCATCTCATCGCTGGAAGAATTCATCCGGCCCCGGACTATAGCGTAAACTGCGAGAAGAATGAGGACGGCGCTTGCACTGAGAAGAACAGACGTCAGCAGCTTCATCGCCGAACCACGGCGATGGTCTTCAGCCGGGGCTGCCAATCCGCTGCCGGCGATGTATAGTCCTTTGTTTGAAGCCAAATCGTTAACAGGGAGCTTCCGGAAG
Source organism: Linum tenue (assembly GCA_946122785.1). NCBI lineage: Eukaryota > Viridiplantae > Streptophyta > Magnoliopsida > Malpighiales > Linaceae > Linum > Linum tenue. Next base: position 47,550,466 of record CAMGYJ010000009.1, on the reverse strand, counting down.
AACGGGGTGTTTGGGAGTTCGCCGGAAAATTCATTGAACGAGATGTTCAGGGAAACGAGATTTTGAAACTCTGCTAAAACTTTGAGGTTTCCTCTCAGAGTGTTGTGGGAGAGGTCGAGGATTGCTAGCTTGTCCAGTCCCGAGAACTCCGACGGGATCTCACCGGAGAATTGGTTGCAGCTGAGGTTGAGCGAGATTTCCAGCGCGGGGATTTGGCCGATTTCCTTGGGGATTTCGCCTGTGAGCATGTTGTCACCGAGGTGCAGCAGCTGTAGCTTGCTGCAGGAAAGAATCGCCGGCGGGATCTTCCCGGAGATCTGATTCTTCCCCAGATTGAGCTTCGTCAACTCCGTCAACTCCCCGATTCCGCGAGGCAAAACCCCGGTAAGCCGATTTTCGGAGAAGTCGACGAATTGCAAGCTTTTGGGAAGAGTCTCCGGAACAGGGCCGGTGATCCCATTGGAATGGATGTCGAGAAATTCGAGACTTTCACACCCGGAGATTGCCGGCGGTATTGCTCCGACGAGACGGTTCCCGCTAAGGTCGAGGAAATTCAAGCTCTTCAAGTTTCCAATCTCCGAAGGAATAGTTCCGCCCAATCTGTTCCCATTCAGCCTCAGCCGGTACAGGCTGGAACAATTCCCGATATCCGGCGCAATAAAGCCGGAGAACTCATTCCCAAGAAGGAGAAGCTTGGTCAGATTCCGAAGCCCAAAAATCCGGTTGGGAATCGACCCGAAAAGACTATTGTACGAAAGATCAAGTGCCTGGAGATTCCCACACTCGGAAATTGACTCTGGAACCGTCCCTGTCAGATTATTCTGCCAGGCGAAAAACAGAGTCAAGCTCCCCAAGTTACCGATCGCCGCCGGGATCTCACCGGTAATTTTATTGTTATCCACTTCAAGATGGGTCAAAGCTTTGCATTCGCAGATTTCGGCTGGGATCGTACCAGACAACTGATTAACACTCAATTGGAGCTCCTTAAGATTGGAAAGCTTCCCGAAACTTCTGGGTACAGCTCCGGTGAGAAGATTCTCCGACAAGTCCACCACCGTGAGCTCCGTACAGCTCCCGAGCTCATCTGGTATCGAGCCCACCAAACTATTCTGCCATAGCAGCAAGCTCTGGAGCTTCTGGAGCTCCCCAATTCGCCGAGGGATGGACCCAGATATTGAATTCTGGTAAAGATACAGATTTTCAAGGTCGCTGCAGTTCCCAATTTCAGAAGGGATTGGACCTGAAAGTAAACAAGTGTAAACGGCTAAAGTTTGAAGCTTTTTCAGCTTCCCAACGGAAGAAGGAACTCCCCCGGAAATGCTCGTCTCGGCAAGACCTAGCATGACCAGATCAGAGCAGTTCCCAATTTCTGCTGGAATCTCCCCTTTCAAATTCTTATTCCCGCCGGCTCTGAAAATCTGAAGCTTGCTCAATTGCCCAACACTCGCCGGAATCTCACCACTCAGCTGGTTATCGTAGATGGTCAGGGAGACCAAGCTACTCAAATTTCCAATCTCATTAGGAATCCCACCTTCCAAGAAATTGGTGTTGACCGCCAGAGTCTGTAATTTAGTCAACCGACAAATCTCGACGGGGATTTCGCCGGAGAGGGAATTGTCGCTGAGGTCGATCAGAGTTAGCTCCTTGTAGTCTCCGAACTCCTTGGGGATTGAGCCGGTGAGGTTGGTGGATGAAAGGACTAGTGATCTCAAGTCTGGTAAGGACTGCAAGTTCCATGGCAATGGACCTTGTAAATCAATGCTTCTGAGAGTGATTTCTACCACACTGTGACTGGGATTGCATCGAATTCCAAACCAATTGCAAGGATTTGGGTGAGAAGGGTCCCATGAGCTCAAAGCGGCCGCTGAGGCGGTGGAGGAAGCGGAGGAGTTGAGAAGAGAGTTCTTCCATGTTAAGAGAGCTTGGCCTTGTGTGTCAATGGAGTGGGTAGTTTGGAATAGGATGAGAAGAGTTATGGAGAGGAAGAGGTTTCTTGTAGATGGAGGCATCGGTGGGAAGAAGCAGAAAGGGCAGGAGGAGGAAGAAGAAGAAGAAGAAGAAGAAGAGTAAAGTAATGGTGTGTTGGGATTGTTGAAGGGAAGGGCTGCCATGGTTTTGTTTATAGAGACAGAGTGATTCTTTTTTAACAGAAAAATTATTAGCAGAAGATCTGGATCCAAATACTTTTCTTTTTCTTTTTCTTTTTTGGCTCTCTATCCTTTCTCAGTTGTTCTGTTCATATAGTTGTTAGTTCTCATTTGGTGTTATTGGGGGAGAGGGTTATTTACTTATTTTGGTTTATTTGCGAAACTGGGATTTTTAGTTTTAGAGGATATTTCAAGAATAAGAAGAGGCAAATACAATGAAACTTTAAGTATGTCCCTTATACCACTCATTAACAATAGGTTTAGTTTTTAATATAATGTGTTATTGAAGAGATTCGAATATGATATATCCAAGTTGATGACAAACGGTTTAACCGCTAGACCAAGGCCTTGTTCGTATGAGAATGTGTGTTTTCATTGAACATGTTTAAGAACTTGCTTACCTTGATAGAGTTTTTTTATCAGTGTTCAAAAAATTACTTTTTCCTTCTCATTCTTACTCTCCATCTATAAGACTCAACAATTCCAACTCAATCACCCTGGAAATTGGTTTATTAGCATCATTATCACCTTTGATTGTATTTTATTTTTCCTGAAAAGTGACATGAAACTTTGCGCTTGGGAGCAATAGTTGAGTGAGTTGTTTCACTTGTTTGTGAAAAAACCAAATTTGCATTTTCCTCCCCTCAACTTTTAATTTTCCCGAGGAAATGGAGGCTATTTTGAAAATCCATTGGGGAAATAGACCCAAAAGATTCCGGGCTTGGAAATTGAACGGGAACGGAAACTTCATTGTTAAGACGACATATCACACGGGACATTTATCTTCAATGGTTAAGTGCCACATGTTTAAGAATTTGCTTACTTTGACCATCGTTTGTTTGTTGGATTTCATGATGGATTTGACATTGTTATATTTGTGGTTGTATTAGGAATTTACGTTAGTGTTTTATTGAGTATTATTTATTTTTACATTATAATTTTTGTTACAAAATAATTTTCATCCAAATAGCTTCGTCCTACTACCATAATCGGAACAAATGAACATGATTAATCAATAACAACTTCATATTATACACATAATTAGACAATTCCTTAAGATTTTCAATGTTGCAAAGTATGCTTTGAGATTAATCATGTAGTGTTTGCGTGCAATGAATAATAACGAGTATTGAATGCAAAATTAGTATGCACTACAAGTTGATCATTAGTAAATGAAAGAGGATAAGTTGGTGATTAGTTTAATAAGTAGGGTTAAAATTGTAAAAAGTCATCATGGACTTTGTCAAATGAATCGAGAATTCATTTCATTGTAAAATGAATTGCCATGTAGAAATAAGTTAGTCACTTTTCATGTTTCGTTGTTTGGTTTTACTGGGGGTGATGTCATATATGGGTCACTTTTTCAATTCTTTGCATGGTTTCTTCTTTTGCTGTTTGCAGCCAAGCCATGAAGAGAAGAACAAAGGCATATTGTTTCCTTTTTCCCAGCCATGTTGCATTATTCACTCCAGAACGCAGTATATATTTTTGCCCAAATCTTCCCACACACAATTGTTTCACACTTACTGATGTGTAAATTGTAATGTGGTCACTACCAAGACTTTAAGAAAGAACCTCTCTTTTTATTTGTGTTTGGAATAAGATGAAGTAAATAAGTTTGTTACAAGAGTTTGATATCGATATGAAAAAGATTAATAGATTACGACAATGTAGAAAGATAAATTATCAACTAGGAGAGAATTTATGGAGAAAGGAAATCAACAATTGAGTATGTCCAATGGAAAATAAACATCATTAATCAAGATGATTGTGATGCTTCATTTCTTCAAGCATCCTAATCAAAGAAAGGGGGTTCAACTTGAGTTCAAGATAGCAGTGTGATTCAATACAGTCAGACTCATCGGTATAATTTTGATCATGATATAGGTTAGTTAGTAAATATTTTCTTCAATTTGATTCTATTTTATGATCGGAAGTACAACTATATTCCGGAATACTTAAAAACTATTGTAAATTTTTCAAACTTCTGATAATTTTTTTTAAAAGCTAGCTTATTGGCCATTTTGCTTCAGCTCATGCTGATATATCTAACAAGTCAACTTGGCAGGTAAATCATAAAACCGAATTGATCTTTCTTTTCTCTATTTATTTGCAATTTTGGATGCAGAAGTAAACAAGGAATTTTTGGGATCTGTAATGTACTGGGAATTCCTGACCAATTAAGTATTTTTCACCCATTAGTTCTTTTCCCCTCTTGGTTTAATAATTTTCCAGGAACATGGGTTGATGTTCCTTTTCCCCCTTAAATTTCATTTGTTTAATTATATTATTATTGAATGGTCAGTGAATGCCTGAATGGAGTAATCAGAGCAATTGTGATTTATCATTTTATGGAGTAAGTGGAGTGAAGTGCACATGCAAGAAAGGAACATTTCGAAAGATCAATTAGTTAATTAATTAGGTTAAAGGATTTGGTTTTCCTCCCATCATCACATGTAGAGGTCGTTTGGATTGAGTATTTGGGGGTGTTATTTGGGGTCAAATAACACAAAATCTGTTATTTGACCCCAAATAACATGTTTGGCTCACAAAAAGTGGATGTGTTATTTGGATGTAGTGTTTTGCCAAATAACAGGTTTGAGACCAAATAACACAAAAAGTGTTGTTTGCCAAATACTTGGGAGGGGCCAGGTATTTGCCAAATAACAAGTTTGAGACCAAATATCACATACTAAATAACAGGTTTTATATTATGTGGTATTTGTGTGTTAATTGGCCCCAAACAACAAGTTTGTCAAATACTCAATCCAAACGACCCCGTAAATGTAATCCTTTTTCTTTCTTTCTTTGTTGGTTTGATTTGATTAATGTTAATATTGCCTTTGAAGCCTGCAAACCTGGTAAAGCTGTCGGGCAGCCTTTGCTGTGGTGCAAAAGAAGGATTAGAATATAACTCTTGACAAAGAAAAAAATTGGATCGGCCGATTATATAAGAGAAAGGAAGAGACAAGATTACACAAGCACACCATATAATACTATTGTTGCCTTCTTCTTAACTAAAAAGAACAAACAAAGAAAGGTACTATTGACAAAGACAAGAGAGTGAGGGAGAGAGGGTTCATTTTGTTAGGTTAATTTATAGGTAAGTATGTTTGTAAGGATTGATCAGGCTCTGAGTACTCATCAAGCTAAGCTACCTTTCATGGTGGTAGGATGTTTTGAAGATTCGATTTATAACGAAAATATAGATTTCATTCTCGTGCTCGTTACTGATTATAGAGGAAGCAAAAGCTTTTTTGATTCTCAAAGTTTTTTAAGGAGTCAAGAGTGCTAACAGCTATCGGTAGAGTTTATTGTAGTCATGATTAGGGATGACAATTTTACCCATACCCATTGGTATTTTACTATCCAATTCAATTGGGTTGAGTATAAATCCAAATAGATGAATACGGGTAGAGTTTGATGGGTTTGTACCCAACTACCCGTACCCATTTACTTGGGTTGAGTTGGGTTTTTAACAAATGGATTTGGGTTTGTACCCATCCCCAAATGCAAATTATAGTTTGGTACCTAAACTTAATATATATGCATATTTAGTACCTAAATTTAATTTTTTTTTGCATATAAGTCCTCAAAATATCGATTGAAAATTAGATTTTAGTACCTAAACTTTTCATGTTTTACAAACAGGTCCAATTTTTGTATGTGTAGTTAAATCACCCTCAAGTAAATGGATATCCATATCCAACCAATACCCATTTAGATTATGGAAACAATATTCATACCTTACCCAAACTCATCTACAAACCCTCAAACCTATATGCATTTCATCCATACCCAACCCATTATCAACGAGTTTACTTGGGTTTGAATATAATTACCCATGGGTGGGAATTGTTTCAATATTCTCATTTAATCATTCTTAAAATGTGGTGGTTTGATGTGTATATTTGAGTGTCTATTTTGTATGAAATCCTTCAATTGTCCAACCCAAGCCTTAGCTACATTCTTCTCCCTTGATGATAAATCGTGAAATTGAGTTGAGTAGCCAAATCGGTCGCATCGAGCATACTCACTTCTTCCGATTTGATTACCATCCTGGATACTAATAGTACTATTTATTTTGACATGGATTTACTTGTATACAATATGCTAATAACATCTAATGGATGAATCATTGGCTACCCTTCTCACTGTAAAAGAGCAAGAAGATAAACCTAATAAATGTATATTTCAAAAGTACAATTAGTGATAACTATAATAACCATTGATGGCATGTAAAAGGACTAATGCCTTAGGGAAACATTTAATGGTAGATACAATTGAAGGGGTGCAAAAGAAGCACTTGTACTGTATTCTCTTCCCCCATTCTTTCTCAATGAAAAAATGTGATTAATTATGAGCAATTATGGAATTTTGGTGTCTTCCTAAATTTGGTATTTAAATTCATTTTACTATATTTCGTACTTATTTGATTTTCTCCCCATTTCTGGATGAAAGCAGCATATTTGTGTAATGTAATCATCTATTTATATATTTGGTATATTATTAGTAAAATTGTTTCAATGTGCCAGAATGGTAGAGATGTGGGTACAAAGGACCCCATATATATTAATCTCTTCACCTTCCATGCTTTTGATTTTTTTAAAGGATGGAATAAATGTAGAGATGGGGTATATTGTACTTGTGTTCTTTCTATTTCCAAGTTTGCAGCTTTTAATTTTTTCCCCTTACCTTACAGAATGAAGTCTTTCCTTTACTGTCTTTAAACAGGACATTCAATCATGATATCAAAATTAACTAATTGATTTTGAAGTGTAGCTTATAGTGATGCTAAATGGGAGAAATTATATCACTTACATTTTTACATTGAAGTTTTACCACGGATGCAAATTGAAAGGTTATTTACGGTTTATACATTTTCATCTGCATTTTTAACTAAAAATATATGGCATGCAATTTGATCATACATATATAGCACGCTCTTAATTAATACCATCATCTACGATTGTTTTGGGCGGAAACCCTAGTAATAAAGTAGTTAGTCTCATCATTTTTAGAACTAGTATTTGTAAATTAAGGTTTCATATGATACAAATGCTCCACTAGTATCATTAGATCTCTTCTATGTATACACCTTGATCAGATCGGCTTCAAAGAGGGAGGAGGTTGCAAGAATTGGATCTGAATGGGATGAATTTTATATATCCATGGTTTTGGATTTGGATTTGTAGATCTAATCCAGCTAATGGGATGAGCATAATAAAGATTTATTCTTGATCCAAATCGGTTACCCTCAGCATGTATATAACAAAAATAGGAGGCTGGGGTGATAGCTAGAGAGGGTCACATGACACTACCTAATAATTATATATGTGATTGATCTAGTTTTCATTTATTTACTTATTTTAATCTCTGTTTTGTTTTCTTGGCACATGTAGATGGAAGAAGAAGAAGAAGATGGGTGTGATGAAATAGTAGTGGAAGGTGCAGAAGAAATGGGTGAAAAATATAGAGACAAAAATTTATGAACATGGTTGTTGGTGGGTTGTGCATGTAGATATAATTAAGGTTAATTTAAAAGTACGAATGTGGTCTCTTCCCATGTTGGCACCATATTCTGTAGTTATTATTATGCTATTTATAGAGATTGGCTTTTTATTGCCCAAGTTTAGAAATATGGGTGGAGAGATGGGATGCACATGATTCAATATGTGAACCATGTACTACAAACCATTTTTATTTATTTATTTATTTATTTAAGTAAGTGGCAGCTAGCACAAGATGTTGCATACTTTCGAAATTGACCAATACATTTTATGTATCGGTCTCGGAGCTATGTCTTACAAAATGCATAGTAGAGCAAGTGAGCTACTTCGTCTAGGTACATTTGGATTTGATCCTAAGTACTAGTCTTCTTATACTGTATGTGGAATTCATTTTATGGATGGAAAAATGACAGTGAAATCAATTTAAAAAAAGAGAAAGGAGAATATACAAAATACAATGTCATGAACTTAATTAAAGGACAACATTTCGAAGTTACGTTGGTGTCATGGAGTTATGATAAAAATATATACAGTTGTGCAAATTAAATACTGAAACTTTTGTAACCATATTGGTGAAATATTTCATTAGGCTTTGAGTTCGGAATTTTCATAATGAAGCATTGAGATATTTGAGGAAACATTTCTTCATCATTTTTGTTTTGTTTTTCTTCCCTAACTAGCCATCATTGTGTTAAAATGAGTAGCCACTAGATTACACAAAGATAGACATCACGATTTATGGTCGCTTGGAATTATATGAAATTGCAAATAAATAATCATGTCCAATTATTAACTTGAGATCTAAAAGAGGAGAAAGGAAGGGAAAAGACCGAGTGAAGTGGACCCTTTAGGAATATTGGAGAACCAGTGAGGAATCATCTTTTTGTTGGTGGTACTTAGGCACACGTGAGATGGATTAGCTTCGTTAATGAGCAAATTTAGATTCAAACACTTGACCAACTCATTTATCTACACTCGAATTATTAAGAGAAATTGATGATAATTAACCAATGTTTTATAAGTGAAACATACTAGAATTTAGGGTTATAGGTATAATATGCCCCTCTACTATGACGTTTTATCAAACATGCCCCTCTGTTATTTTTTACATCAAACATGCCCCTGTACTTTGTAAGAATGATCAAATATGCCATTTTGTTAAAATTTTCATCCAAAAATCGTTAACCAAGACCGAACTTTAGTTTGGGCGACACAAATGACTAAAATATCCCTAATAAATTCACTATAGAATTTTTTTGGTTTTTTTTATATAATCAAATCATTCAAATGATTTCACTTTGAAAAGACCCAGGGAAATAAAACAGGGGACAAAACTGACCTTTTTCCTCCCATTTGCCGATGTCGGGTCATCTAAATCTCGGTTCAACCACGATTGACGATTTTTTCAATGGAAATTTTAACAGAAGGGCATGTTTGATAATTTTTTCAAAGTATAGGGACATATTTGATGTAAAAAATAGTAGAGGGCATGTTTGATAATATATCATAGTAGAGGGGCATGTTTGATAATACACTCGAATTATTAAGAGAAATTGATGATAATTAACCAATGTTTCATAAGTGAAACATACTAGAATTTATTTAAAATTGATTGATTGTTGTTTTTGCACACGTCATTTTACAAAGAGCCTAAAAATTATGTTATACATAAAGGAAAACCTTATTATTCTCCTCTAACCATGAATCAATTAATTTAATATGTATGTAGTAAATCATGCATAGATAGATATTTTGACACAACAACAATCTATGCTAAATAAAGATGAATAACATTTCATCGAGCTATTATATTTGTGAATTTTTTTTATAATTTGAAAGTTTTTTTAAAATGAAACAATCAACAAAACATATTCCAATATTCATAATTCCACAAAAATAATAGCATATATTACACTCAACAAAACAATCATCATGGTCAAAACAACTCTTGATTTACCTTTCCATTGAGATGATGAGGCTCAATATAAACAAATTACAATTGATCACCATGGGAACTTGACCCAGTAATCCGGAGTCATCATGAGGTGTGGTGTAATTTCGATGAAAATAAGTACCAAAAAAATAGGGGAGATTAGTCCCAATTTGGCTAATGCAAAATCCACATCAAATTGCATTCACAAGTCCTTTCTAATAATTTCCCATCACCCTTAGGCTTTTCTAGTTCACACGGTCTCTTGTCCTCTTCTGTTTATTCAATTATTTTTAATTATGAGGCTTAGTGGAGATTAGGCTCTCAATAATAACAATTATTTTCCAAATCTATGTCCTACTCATAATTCATAATCTATATGTCCATTCTGTTTTGGCATCTTCTTATGATATGCATATTCTCATCCATACACACGGGGATGCCGATTCATCATAATACCTCCTTATTAGCTAGCTGAGAAGATAATATGAAGTTGGAAGCTTAGTCATGTTTTCTCTTGCTCCCTTTCCATGCATGATAAGTACCATTTTGTCAAGATAGGATTTCTATCGTGACTAAATACTTCGGATCAAGATGAATTTTATTATTATATATAAGTCATGAATATGAATCAGCCAGATCCGGAGTTCATAATCCTTTATTTATGATCAGAATGTCTTGTACGATCCTGACAACCTCCAACATTAATGTTTCGTAGACGTACAAGATATAATGAATTTGTGCAAACAAACCCCAACAGTCCGACTCACGTTTGAGGTAGTGTGTAAGTAAATGACTTAAAAACTTCAGTTTTATTTTTAATCTTCTCAAACTAATTCGAGATCGGACAAATTGATTCTTGCAGATAAAAGATATTTGAAAAGGTCAATTTATTGTCCCATCCACAATAATTCATCCAAAATTGTCCCTAATTTCAGGATTGTTGTTTCTTTGACTTGTACAATTAATGGGTTATCGCATAATAAAGAGTTATAATGACAATGGAAGTGGAAGTATTTATTCACAGAAAAAAAAAAAGAAGAAGTGGAAGTATATGTTTGCACAAATCCAAATGAAATAAAACTTTTATTAGTTGTTGGGTCATTTTCTGTCTTTACCTAAAGCATCAAAATTTAAAATATATGTATTTATACAATCCTTGATTAAAAGGTCAATAGTAAAAAAAAAAAAAACATATATGAAATAAACTAAAACTTTTTGTGAGTTGGCCTCCCCTGCTTTGCTTCCTCCCACTATGTTTTCTTGCGCTTTGTACATCATCATAATGTTATAGTATGCGACTGATATAAGGGAAAACTTTGGAATTTAGTGACTATTGTCTATGTACACAAGGCTATTTATTCTGTCTTGGGTGAAAATGGTTCCAGTTAAGAGGTCTTTGAACATTTTCTTCTTATAAGTGATATGAAGTTCAGAATGAGGCCATTTTTGTCGATTTTCTCCTTCGAGTTGAAAGTATCAACTAATTTAAAGGAGATGATCGATCACTAAACATCGATCTACAGACTTCCAGTTAAACCTATAAAACATACAATAACCAACTTCTCCAATCCAATCAAGCACATATTCTTCCATTCCATGTGCTAGCTCAGCTGTATTCTTAAATCTAAGAAGTTATTGTACAACTTCTCCAGTCAAACAGACTTGAAGTCAACTTCCCAACAGACTTACTGGCCATTGCACCAAACTGATAAACACAAAACTCCCTCTTGTATTGGCAAGCATTCCCCCCCTCCAGCTCCCGTCGGCCACTGTCATGGCAGCAAACAAGAGATGGACATCGACAACTAAAATAACTTGAGACTATTCTCTTCTGCTTGCTTTCATTGTCATCCCCACCCATTCATAACCTTTGCTGGCTGAATGGCCTGCCCCAGTCCCACAGATCAACATTCACAATATGGCTGGCATGGGGTATACACGGATTGATGAAGGATGGTGGGATGATCTCCACTAAATGATCCAACAAAAACAAACCAACCCCATATATACATATGCCCACACTTTACTTTAGCATAACAAATGTCTCCCATACATCCTCTAATGGGACGTAATGATTTGCCTAGCCTTCCAATGCAGTATGTATATCGGCTCATATATATATGCAGACACATATCACATATGTATAATATGTATTCCAAACAAAAACTGGATTCCAATTTGTGCTCTCCAACAGTCAATAGAGCCTTTAGACGAACATATGGATAAGACCAACGGAATAATGGAAACCACTTTGTTCTTTTGATAATTCTGGGATTTCAATCTTCATTTCAAGTTTCTCAAAGGACAACCTAATGAAATCTCACCAAGTGACTAGAAGAGAGAAAATATACAAAGATAAACCTGGTTAAAACTGTGAGGACATAGCCACTGTCACCTCCCGAAAATTCTCATCACTGTTGAAGTTAGTGAAGAGGTGATAAATTTCATCCCAGTTGATCCACCAGGGAAGTAGGATATTGAATAGTATATAAGTGCCATAACCTACAATTTGCAGGAAACATCAACTTCAACATGCAACCAAGAGCAGCAATTAAGGTTTCATTAAGTCGACATCTTGAACATACTATCTAGCAGTTACCTGTATCACAGAGAAGAGTACTGAAAGAACGTAGCTGTGAAGCACCATGGAGACGTATATGGTACCAGCCATACTGCCTAGGAACCCCAATGAAAATGGAAGCCTCTGCATACGTTTTCATTTAATGTTAGGGAAAATGATCAGAATTAGGGTGTGCAAGAAGGAGTGCATATGATCATGTATATGCACCATTCTTGATAACATACCTCTTTTGATATCATATGAGCAAATTGATTCTGTGGGCCTTTGAGTGCAAATAATGACCCAATGATAAATATACATCCGAGAGTAAAGCATATTGCAAACTTTTGAGGCACTAGTACAATCACCGGAAGGAACAGGGCAAAAGCAATAAAAACAAAGAACACGCCAGTCGCTAGGAATAAGCCGAAGTACATGAGAGCTTTCCCGGAAGGTATGTTGCTAGTAGCTGACTGCAAGTTACCAGGCATTTCTCTGACTCCCTTAGAAACCCTAGACAGATAAGAACATGCCAAAACAAAGATAGAATGAATTACTAGTCCATTTGCTCACTTCCATCAGAATTGCTTCTCCACAATAAAATAGAAATGCACTCACTAGTGTATAGCATTTCAAAATTTATACATATGTATGTAATCGACTCTTAAAGCCAGTTAAAGCATCTCAGAATAAATGACTTGCTTCAGTTCTGATAAATGACATGTCAACACATGGCATAACTATCTTTGCTGCCTAGGATTAGACAGCTCATAGTACATCTGCCTCATTATTTTCATGAAGTGACAATTTCTTTAGTGACAGTCCAACGCCTCTAAATCAGCTAGCAACTTCTCAGGCATGATACTCCAATGAATAAACAATGATTTTCTTCGCATAGGCAGAAAATCAGGAACTATTTGAGAATTGATCATGAAAGGATATTGACTTGTACATCAAGTTTGTAACTTCTGCTTATCTGCTTATTAAAGATTCACAATCCAAGAAAGTGGAAAAAAACAAAAAGAATACTTTCTGAGTCAGCTGAAGAAAACTGCTAATCATAAAAGCAAATTTGAAGTTTTCAATTGCTTCTCACATTTTAATTAGAACATCACAACCTAGATATTCCATAAATTGATTGATGACTCCTATGTTCAGAAAGTAATTAACTTTGAAACCTTTAGGAAACAAATAATAAAGAATCATAAACTTCAATGAAGTTCCAGCCAACAAGTTCATCGTTTGTGTTGCTCAAGACTACTAGAAGGCTCTCAAATATAGACTTAAACAATGTCTACAACTCGATGATCTCTATGGTTCCTATCGACTCCCAGGCAACTTTCCAACACCAATTTGCTAATTTCTTTATGCGAGATCGAAGGGTCTGCCAGCAGACTACGAGAATTATCAAACCTCTCCAAACAAAAGCTTCATAGCAGGGAAATGTGGTGCTGCCCTTTCGTATTGGACCATGATGATACAAAAGTATGTTCTCACCAATCCATTCCTATTCTAGCCACCCAAATTGATCCAACCAACTAAATCTAGCCTTTTCATTAATTCAATCTCAAAGGGCAGCAACGAATTCTAATATCCAGTCACCTTCACCATAGCTCAAACTCTTGCTATCAAAAGCAAATCAAGATCCTAAGGGAAACAGCGTCTAGTCAGCTCATTTTACAAGAATTAGGCAATTTGCAAACTCCACTCCCCAAACCCAGACTAATCTACATCCCTAGATCGACGGAAATCTCACCAGCGCCATGAACGCGGGGAAAAAAAAAACTTGATCAGAACATTTCAACGATACAATCAGAAAAGTTGTAGGGGAGGCACTCACACATTGAAGGTTCCCGAAACCGTTTCGTTGGCGGACCGGACGGCGGATTCAAGATCGAACCCGAGACTCATTCCGCTGCCTTCATCGTTGGCGTTTCTGGACGAGGCGTAAGAATTCCAGTCAGCCAAGAGAGACGACGATGTCTTCTGCTGCTGTGGCAGCTGTTGGTCTTCGCTAACGGTACCTGAGAACCAACTCTGTGCCATTTTCTGCATTGCGCTCTGTGCTCCGGAGTTACAAACAGAGTCTACCGCCCTTAAACTCGACCAGGAGACGGACAGTTCTACCAGATCGGAATTTCCCGAATTAGGAATCGCAAATGGTGGTTAAGCTTCTGGTGGAGGGAGGTTTCGGGGGTTGGGATGATTGGTTGATTGGTCTCTCTCTCTTCTGCGAAGAACAAACAGTCCGCCTCGTCGAAGCTTCCAAGCTAACCATTCATGGGGGAAAAACCGGGGTGAAGTACGAAGGCCCAAAACGCTTCTTCTGTATACAATTGAAGCACCAAAGAAAAGCGAATGCGGCGCCGTTTCGGTGGAAGGTAGGCGCAGGACTGGGGAATTCATGGGCTTCAGTTAGACAATGGCCCAAAAAGTTTCCTCTCTATTTAATTGAAGGCCCAGAAAACTGAAATCGGACGGCGTTTCGGGTGGGTGGTAGGCGGACGGTCGTCGATAACGGAAAACCCCCTCAAACTGAAAAAACGGATACCAGAAACGGGCGAAACGCGAAATGGTTTGGGTCCTCAATTCCTGAATCGAAACGCTTCTTCGTTATTTAATTGAAGCCCAATAGAAAAGCAAATGCGGGGCCGGTTTAGAATGGAGTTAGGCGCTGGACGGGGGAAAACATGGGCTTCGGTTAGACAATGGCCCAAAACATTTCCGCTCTATTTAATTGAAGGCCCAGAAAACCGAAATCAGGAGACGTTTCGGGTGGGTGGTAGGCGGACGGCTGGCGAAACGGGAAACTTCCGCAAAGTGAGAAAACGGGCACCAGAAACGGGAGAAACGCGAAACGTTTCAGGTCCTCAAAACCAAAATCGAAACGCGAGAAATTGACGAGAAATTGAAATTGACGAGATCTCGCGATATGACAATATATCGCGATATTTAGGCGATTTATTGACTTTGTGCGATATATTGACCCTGTGCTGAATTGACCCCTCGATTAGCAAGAAAAAAACGAGAAAAAGAACCTAAATCCAGTCGACGATCGCATAGAAAAGCGGGGAAATGTCAGAAAACATACTCCGTTCACGACGTGCGCCAAAATTCCTGCATCCAATTGCAATTTCGATTCCATAATCGGTTCAGCGGCCGAAATTCCAGCATCCATTTGTGAACTTGGAAGAATCGAGGCTGCAGTATGTCTTTGCGTTTCTGGTTCTTGTGCATTGTTGGACTCTACCGATTGCTGCTTGGATTCGGCCAATCGGGAGCTTTGGTGGAAGCAGAAGTAAGCTACATCTATTCGACTACTCGGCAGAGGGAAAAGTCGAGGGCGGAGAAGAAAGCTACACTGTGACGATAACATAGAATTCATGAAGGGATTGCCGTTGTTGCACAAGCGCAGCTGAGTGTTCAATTCAGGAGCTGGATAATGCCTGCGACTGGGCAAGTTCTGCTTGTTTCTCTTTCATTTTTGTTTTTACTGGTAGGAGAGGAGATGGCGCGAATTTTGGGCCTCGTTGTTCAAGCCCACGGTCCAGACTTTGAGCCAAGGCCCATATTTTCCCCATCATATCATCACTTTGCACGTGGGCTTTCTTTAATAAACACAGCCCATCCTGCAACCCGACCGACTATCCGGAATCCGAAGCTAAGAGTAGAATAGAGAAGCAGCGCCACTGCTGTATTCCATAGAAACTTCGCCACCATCGCCCGCCGCCTGAATTCACGCTCAGGCTTTCGTCTTGTCGCCTGACCTGCTGCCGTATTGGAAGCATTGTTTGATCGGAAGTCTGAAATCGATTTTTCTATATACAAACGAGGAGTATCATCAAACGGAAAAGGATTGATCGGGAGTTTCTTACTTTGAGCAAGTGAATTCTTCTTCTTTAAATGGGGAAGAGAAAAGAGCGACGCCGAGCCGCTTTGAACAACACTGGCCGTCGCGTTAAGCTCGATCTCTTCGCGGAACCCTCTGGTACCACAACTTCCAAACCTCCCTCCCTCTTCTTTTCAACTATAGGCTTCTGTCTGTTAGTCGTGTCCTGATTGCGCAGCCCAAAATCCCTAAATTATACGCTGGCGATTGGTTTCAGCTATCCATTTTACTTGATTCAGCAGCTTGATTGTGTTATGTTCGGATTTTCGCCTTTGTTATTTCTAGAGCTACTTGTTTCATTTGGAGTTGCTCTGGTTCTTTCCTTCAGTTATGTCAATCTGGTGAACTGAGATGCATTTTGTGGTTAAGTTATAGAGTTGGATTTGGCTGTGCACCTCCCTTGCATTATATGCATTCCCTATATCTGTTCGACTACTGTGTAGGAATTCATCTGGTTAAATTGATTTCACATTGAAGTTTAACAATGATTATATTGAAACATGTTTCAGGAGATTTGGGTGGCTCCTCTGTACACGATGAAGTAGTTGGAGGAGGGGATAATGATCCAACACAACGTGCTGGATTACCCAATTCGCCATCATTATCTTCAGGTGGGTTCCGTCAGTTTTCTTCAGAAAGGATATATGTAGGGAAGAGATGAGTTTTGGTGGCTTGTTCTCTGTTGTTAGCCTCCCTCCCGAGTATTTTGTTCTCAGATTGTTAGGGGTGGCTGTGGTCATGGCAACTTCCAATACCAGATCAGGTCAGGGCCCTGCCACAGCAAAAAATAATGAATACTTCCCCACTCTCTAGTGCGCTATTACGAAGCATCCGAGCATATTGCAGCATCTGGGATAGTTTCTTTGCGGTTCGTATGTTTCTGAGCTTTATTTGTTTATTTTATCCCTCTGCTGACATTTTGTGTATGTGAAACAGGTTATCTCGGAACGGGGATTCTTAAATATCCGCTGGCACTTCTTTTTAAACTTAGCTGTTGCAATGATTGATACAGTTTTGGTCCAGTTAAATTGATTTTGAAAGAAATTGTCCTAAGCTCCTTTCTTTGTTTTTGGGATACTTGGTCAGTGTATAAGCTGTTGTAGGCTTTACATCATCTGACTTGTTAGTTTCGTTTTTGGTTTTCAGGTCAGCAGCCACAAAATCCTCTTCTTTTGCTCGGACAATACAGTGATGATGAGTTGGATGTGGAAAAAGATAAACATCTCATCAATGCCGCTAACAATAGTCCTTCAGCTGATCTTAGTAATCAGGTAAGTTTTGTATATTCTAACTTGGTTACATATAATCTCTCATCTTTGTTTATGGGTTAAGTGACCATGCTGAAATTGCTCGGCCTAATTGTAGGATATACACCCTGCTGAAGGAAATGATAAAGACAGCAATGCATTTCAAGATCCTTCCATCCAATCAAACGATCAGCAGGATATGGATGCAGATCCTACCAATGTTGATGCTATACAGAGTGTGAATGGAGTTGATAATAAGGATCACGATACAACTGTTCATGATGACACTAGCAAATCTTTCATATCAGCAGAACAAGCATCTGAAGGGGGAGTTTCTGCTCCATTAATTGCTGGAGATTCTGCTCCACTAGTTGCTGGAGATGTGAGTTTAGGCTGGAGGATGGTACTGCATGAGGAGAGTAATCAATACTATTACTGGAACCCTGGAACAGGTGAGACTTCATGGGAAGCGCCCATTGCTTTGGCTCACATGGGATACATGGTTAATCTGGAGGCATCTGTTGCTGAAGATACAGGGAGTCTTCCAGTGAGTAAGAGTCAGAACGATTCCATTTCTGTTGTCGAATTGGCTCATTCTTTTCCCGCACCAACCATAGATGGCTTGTCAGGTGTCATTTGCACTCCATTGAGTGAAGAACCACATAGTAGTATGCAACAAATTTATGCGTCTCGTCATCAAGTTGAAAGTAAATCTTTGAAGAGTGAAGGTCTGGAAGCTCATTTGCTCCAAAATGAGCTGGGGAGTAACCCTGTTTCAGTTCATGGACAATCAGGTGAAGGGTACACAGCTCAAGATGAACCTAGACATGCTGCAATTGCTACCGATATCCATCGAGAAGGCAGGGATACTTCAACAAGTCTGAGGACTCAATGTCAGTGCTTGTTGGAGAGGCTGAAGTCCTTGAGAGGGTTAGATCACTATTGCTTGCTTCTATACGTTTCTGCTCTTTGCATATTTATATCCTTTTATAAGCTATCGGCTATAGTCCTACGACATTTGTTCTCATTTGTCTTTCCTTTTGTTTCATTGTCTTCTCAGCTTTGACAGATGGCCCCAAGATCATGAACTTATGTTGAAGTACATTATAGAATTAGAGACACGTCTTTCTGACATTGAGTCCCTTTCATCACATGGTTTGCAGTTGCTTCCATTTTGGACGCACACAGAAGTAAGGCTCAAACAATTAGAAGATAAAATTAACAGTGAAATTTATCGGCTTGCTGTATCTGCACAAATGGATGATGATGTTGAGCTAACCCCTGTAGTCTGTGAAGGAAAGCCACAACACCAGGATGGCCTTTTTAATGAATCTCCTGCAGACGCAGCAGGAGGCAGGAAGTCACCTACTACTGTCAATGTGATTGACAGTTCTCATATTGAAGGTGCTTCTGATTCTGTTTCGTATGCTGTTCATACTTCCCCTTCTGAAGCAGCTGGTAAAGTTTCAGAAAATGATGCAATGAATGCAGAGGTAAACGAGACTGCTGAGTTGAAGCCCGACTTAGTCAGCATTGAAGATGTTGATATGGATATTGAAATGGAAGTTGAAGATGCACCTGTAAACTCTACCCCGTCTGAAAATAATATTCACACGGGTGCTGCTCCCTCTGAGCAGTTCATTCCTTCTAATGCACCTTTAGATTACACACCCCTTGTAGCAGGAGAATGGTCAGCTGTTCCTCCTGAAGAAGAATGGATTCCTCCACCACCGCCTGATACTGAACATATTCCTCCACCCCCTCCCGACGACGAACAAGTTCCTCCACTACCTCCTGATGAGCCTCCAGATTCTTCTTACTCTATGCCTGCCTGTTCTGGAGCAATGGTTCAATCGGCCAACTATCCAGAGCACTATGGCTATCCTTATATGGATTCGAACTTCCAATATTATGGTTGTGCATCTAATTTGCCAAGTGGTAGTTTCTATGTGCATGTTGATGGAAGTCAAGTTGCAATCCCACACACATCGCTTTATTATGGCCCTGTTTCAACTACATATGCTGAAACACCTCCTGTTATGGTTAACCCACTCGAGCAAGTAGCATCCTATAACCACCTCCAAACACTGCCTCCTGGGACTCTCCTTACCGGCCAAGAATCTTCAAACTTGCCAACAAACGTTGGTACCATGCAATCTGATTCCAGTTATATTATCAATGCTGCCAACTCAGTAGAATCCGAACAATATGTGAAGCCCGAGCCACCTTCGAATGTGAACAGCCAGGCTCCTGATGTCAGCAATGATGAAGGGACTGTTTCTAGTTCGATCCATGTTCTTGGTGCTGCTGCAGCTGCATCTGCCCCTTTAAATGCTAAGGTCCAATCTAAAGGTAAGGTTTTGATATGTAGGCCTGCTGGTGATTTTCTAGCCCCATTGGAACTAAGATGCAATTTTCAGTCAATTTGTTGTTCAGATTGTGCCAAGTGCCAACTTTTTTTATAGCTTTTCTCAGTCTGCCGCTTGACTACTTGTATCTCTCTACTTAGCACCCTAATGGTCATGTATTGTGATGAACTAAGGAAGACTACATTAGACTAGGAACCTGTGCATAGACAAAAGATGATTTTGTTAGTGGCTTATATGTGGATCAAAGCAGGCTTTGTTTTCGACCCAAGTAGCCGGTAAGGCTGCTTTAATTCTGTTGTTCGATTATGGGATGTTCAAGGTTTTGACTTTCGTGCTATCTTTTGTGTTTAGATATGGCTCATGGTAAACGGCTCTGCTAGTGGTGCAAACGAGGCCCTATAATTAGGAAGTATTCTTTAGCTGTTTCACTTTTGCAATCTAAAGAAGTCAAGCCCAAGCAATTGGAAATTATCAAAGAAATAATAAATAATGGTCAACTGGCAAATAGTCCATCTTAAAGACCTATTTTGACGCCTGTAGCGCCATTATGTTATGGTTTGCTCGGGTGCTATTCCTTTCATTGGTCAGTCCCTGCCCAAAAGTTTGGAGTGGCCGAGGCTATTTGCTGTAGGTATTGGGGAATTGAATGATTCTTTTGTTTTATTGTGTCTATCTAGCTTATCTTTCAATTACTGACGTGAATTCTCGTTTGAATCAGTTTCTCGTGGCAAGAAGCGGACTGTTGCTGTCTCAACCTCCTTGAGATCTAATAAGAAAGTATCAAGCCTGGTGGACAAGGTATGGTCTTCTGTTCCTTGTGCATACTAATGCTTTATAATGCCTAACATATTTCTTATTCATACCCACTCTCTCTTCTTTCCACAGTGGAAAGCAGCGAAAGAGGAGTTGAAAGAAAATGATGAAGATGAACCGGAAAATGCACTTGAGATCCTGGAGAAGAAGCGGCAGAGAGAAATTGAGGTTTGTAAGGCGATGTTGTTCCTTTGTTTTTTAATTCCTCTGGTTCCCTTGCACGCTTTCCTTAAGTACATATCTCATTGTAGGAATGGCGTGCTAAGCAAATTACTAGTGGAGAGGCGAAGGATAATGCAAATTTTCAACCTCTTGGTGGCGATTGGTAAGTTAACAATTGGACATTAGTTTATGGGACTCTGGTGAACATAAAAAGGATCACCTTAGATGGAGGGACAACCAGTGCTCTCTCTTTATAGTCTGCATTCAGCTGAAATTAGTGTGAACAGTTAGCTGGTTGTCTCTTACACGTTCTCAATGTTCTTCCTTCATGGCCGACTTGGATGCCATCAGCAATCTACTTGTATGGTATACGGAATACAATTGGATAGATTTATCTTCTCTGTGGTATCTTGCATGCTTTTCATGCTGCTGCATTATTTTCAAAATTTCCATTATGTACACTTCTCACAAATTCTTAGGCATTCATTCGTAGACGTGAGGAATCAGTTTCTATTCTCAATCCCGTCTCTTTGATCTTCGCATGTTACTCTTTTCCCCAACTTTCAGGCGTGAGAAAGTAAAGCGCAGACGAGCTCTAGCTGCCAAGGAAGAAGCCAAGAAAGCAACCAAGGTTGATGTTGCTGATGCAAAACAGCCACCCAATTTAGCAGAACTATCTAAGGGTTTACCATCTGGTTGGCAGGTGTATATCTCCTCTTTATTCATAATCTTTCACAGAACAAAGGGTATTGCATTTTTTTGATATTTCGATTTCCTTTCCAGGTATATTGGGATGAAGCATCAAAACAGGTCTATTATGGCAATGCTGTTACTTCTGAGACGTCCTGGACAAGGCCGACAAATTGACAAAAGAAAATTTTTCTATATTGACAATTGGGTCTATTGAGGCTGTGTCCAACAGATTTTGTAATGTCACCCTTTGTTCTACAACGCATTACGCACAGACTGTGGGCTATTCATCTGGAGCCCAAGTAGGGATTCTTCATCGTGCTCTGGCTGGCATGTATGAAAGGACCACAAATTTGTTTCTTGAGGAAAATTCCACAAGCTTTTGCTAAGTTTTGGTGGTTCAGCTTCAGCTAAAGTTGATTTTCCTTAATCACCCCTGATTGGCTAATTTCTCTCTAGTGCTTGAATTATTACTATTATGTGCCTTACATTGTTAAGCAGGCATAGCCATATGACACAAAAACTTGTGACAAGGTGAAAAACAAATTTTGCTTGCTTGCTTTAGCTAAATCAATCTATTTGCCTCAATAAGCAATATACAGGTATTCCACCTATATTTCGACTTCAAATTCTATAATCAACATACAAAGAATACTATCGATGTGAAAGGCAGCATACACATTCATCTCCTCCTACGCTCTGAATAATCATCTTCGCTCTCCTGATCTTTCAAGAATCCTAGAAATACAAGAAAGCCGAAAAGAAAAAAACCACCAGACCAATTCCCTCCACCGCCACCTCCCCCTCCACCGCTGCCTCCACCGTCACAAGGTGGAAGTCCAGGCCCGCCATCATCCAGGTGAGGAGTCTTTGTTGGTTCTGGAGTTCAATAAAACATTGCAGTAAGCGTGTGTATAACAATACCAAGAGAAACAAACACAGAACAGTTGCTCAAAATCTCCATGTATAGTACACGGAGGACTACAATGACAATACAGAAGAACATTAATAATCTCCGATCACATTGGCCTCGTATACACTGGTCATTAGAGTACTGAACAGAACATCTGAACCGGTTAGATACGGTTCATTGAAATGTAATGTCATTTACCAAATGGGAAAAAAGCCAGTCAATTCGTGGTTGCACTACGCAGCATCTAACTGTCACCATTATTTCCATGTATGATGACCATGTTCAATCTTGTACACCAACTACCTACACTGACCTTAAGCTACTATGGCCAGTACCACACAGCTCACTCTGTGTTTCCACTGTCTCCAACTGTCCAGAAATATTTATCTTATCCCTCCGCTATATATCCATCAAGTTGAACACCATGACATCTTAGGAGCTATCAGTAAGTAAGACAACCTGTCGTTGCAGTTGTACATATTGAACTATCATTTCACGACCAAGTCCAGGAGTAATCAAAATGCAATTACCTCGTACAGGCACCTGGGTTATGGTTGGGGCCTGCTTGGTTACGGTTTGAGTCTGCTCAGAAGCCGAACACCTTGCATTCTGCCAAAAGATGTGGAGTATTGGTTCCATTTCACAATAATTTGAGAAAACAAGGGACAGGGCACCAAATAGCGTATCAAGCTTGTTGTTAATCACTTTCTAACAAACGTGCAGTTTCTAGTTCTTGTCAACAGTTTGGACCAATACTCAATTGGTTTTCTCCTTAGATCATAACACGCAAACATCTTGACAGTAATCATCATCAGTAACAAGAAACAGAAGTATACGATCCAACTTCTCTGCCTTACTATTTGGAGGCACATCCATCAAACGGGGCAACAGAGTAGGTCAATTGACAGAGAGACAAATAAGAAAGCCTATATACTCTAGAGTCTAGACACTTGTGTACCGGCAGTAGCTTTAAATTAGCAATTCAGAAGTAAGCAAGTTAAAAAGATTGATATGAAGAAAAACCCGGTGAAAAGAAATACAAGTGCAAGAGCAAAGAGCAGAAAACAAATTAACAATTTCCCATCATAGGAAACAACGCATTGGACAGCTATTAAAACAGAGAATAGAGGCAAAATAGGCTTTGCATCTTTTAAATCAAGGGAGCTAGGAAAGATTGATCCAAGGGTACTAAAGAACTTCAACTTGTTTCTCCCTATCATTGCAGGAACTTGCATCTTTCTTTTCTTCGGGTGAAGAAGAGAGCTTACAATTACAAAACCAAGGAAACTGGCTGGAAAACATCAAATTTTAAGATTCAAACCCATTCCCTAACAAGGAATCAAAATTCTTACGAACGTAAGAGCACCAAAAAAGGCAATAATGCACCAAAATTATAAAGAACGCTTTCTAATCTCACCAGAGCAGCTGAGCATATGATAACAGCAGAACGACTTCGCATGGGCTCGTACAATGGTTTTACTGAAAGCCTCTCTGAGCTAGACATCACAAGCTTATCATTTGACCTTGCATCCAAAGGTTGAAAGTGCAAAACTCCCCCAGGCTCGCTTTTACAGCAGAACATGAAAAATAGAAGTGCACAACATCAATTCTTAGCTTCATAATTGAGCAAACTACAAAGCTGGTTGAGCGGATTCTTGGTGCTCTAGAACTAACACAAACATGTTATCATCTCAATCGCTACAGTTTCACTCTTTTAACGTTCCACCAAATGCTCGATAGATCCAAGGAAATACCTGGCGCGATCAGTGGTAAGGAGGCAGCAGCAGCTTGCGCAACAGACATCCTGAGATATGATGAACAGACTGTGGAGTTATCCGCCAATGTGCTGATATATGATGAACAAGCGAATAATCCAACCTACAGAGGAAGAAACCAACCGCAAATTGTTCATCAATCCGGAATGAAGGGGAGAAAAAAACTAGGATAAGATAGATGAAACTGAGAACTAAACCAGAAGCGAAATCAGGGACGGCTTTCTATTTTTGACGCGAAATTTGACTAGTGCGAGAGAAACCGGAAACGAAGGTGATTGCATTACGATTAAAAGGATCGCGCGCGAAAGGAAGAGGGAGCGAAATAGCTAGCAAAGAGATTGAGAGGGAGGAATAGGGGTACGTACCTGGAAGAGACAATCTGTTGATTTTCGTAAGGAATAGTGCGCCGGAGCGGCGGCTTGAGAAAAAGGTTTTCAGCCGGCGGGAAACATACGGTGCCACTCCAGAGGCGGTTGAGGAAGTGCGGCGCGCTGGAAAATATATACAGCCAGTAAGTCGGGTTGCGTGTTTGACCCGACCAGCAATAGATCAAATCAACCCGCACCAACTCATTTTTACATTAGGGATAAAATTAATCAAGCTGACATAAGGGATAATCACTTGGGTGCTGTTTTGGAGGAGATATGTCATTATTTTTGTGCTCATTCTGGGTTTAGTGTACGATTTATAGGTCGAGAGAACAATAAGGTAGCTTACTTGGTAGCTAGAAAAACCCTCTCTTTGTATCCGACTGTAGGTTGTTTCTTTGATTTCCGAACCTGACTGGTATCCAGGATGTAATTATCTATTTGTTTGGATTAATATATGAGGGGAAAAAAAACACTTAGCTCCATTGCCCTTCTCCACCAAGCAAGGCAATAGCAGTCGGGAAAGTACAATCACTAACCAATTGAAGTTAAAATCGAGTTTGTTACTCATGATGTGATTCTAGTAAGAATGTTAACTAAATCAAATGAGATTTGATAAATTTCTTCGTTAAGATTGTATG
The DNA here is from genome assembly GCA_946122785.1 of Linum tenue. Classification (NCBI taxonomy): domain Eukaryota; kingdom Viridiplantae; phylum Streptophyta; class Magnoliopsida; order Malpighiales; family Linaceae; genus Linum; species Linum tenue. Next base: position 47,525,449 of record CAMGYJ010000009.1, on the reverse strand, counting down.
ATTAGAATTCTCAACAGTAACATCAATAAATAAAGTAGGGATAATATATATTTGTACAACAAGCCAATTTGGGTACAACCCCAACTTTACATTAGTAATTAGTTCAATATTGTAAAACACTTATGGATGCAATCTGACGAGTCTTTATTGAACTGAAAAACAAGTACATATAGGGTTTGAGATTGGCTCTAACTCTCAGACTGCTCTCCAACATTCCACTAACCAAGAAACTCGCTAACACTACTAACTACTCAAACTGATTAAGCTGGAAAAGCTCAACAGCTTTGACTCACTAACCAGGGACCAAACTGCAACAAACAAAAAACAAAGACTGACTCTGCAATAGTGCACAACGCAGGATTGCTTATTAAATTAGACCAAACGGCGCCGTTTCCTCCAGCAGTAAACAACTTTCAAAATTGGCGCCTTACTTCTTGAATCCGAGAGCAGTAAGGAATCCTTGATCAATCAGGACTTCTTCCAACATATCCTCCCCTGAACTGGAGCTCCTCAGCAGCCTGCTCCAGTTCATCCTTCATGCCTTCTTCACTTAACTTCAGCTCCAGAAACATCACAAACACCAAGTTCCTCCCTTAACCTGCAGAATGCCTCCAAGGACAGACCCTTTGTCATTATATCAGCCACCTGATCCTTATTGCCATAGTACCTGAGCTCCACAACCTCGTCTCTGACCAGCTCCCTTAAAAAATGAAATATAACATCGATGTGTTTGCTTCTTCCATGGAGAACAGGGTTCTTGGACAGCTTAATTGTAGAGCTGTTATCACACATGATGACAGTCCCTTTCTCCACACTTGACTTCCATCCAATGTCAGCAAGAATTCTTCTTAGCCACACCCCTTGAGCAGCACAGTATGCAGCAGCCACAAATTCTGCTTCTGTGGTGGACAAAGTGACAACAGGCTGCTTTTTGGAAGCCCAGGACACTGCCCCTCCTGCAAGAAAGTAAATGTACCCACTAGTGCTCTTCCTATCATCAGAGTCTCCTGCATAATCACTGTCTGTGAAGCCCATCAGAGAGTCTTCTCCACTTCCTTGCTTGTACCAGATACCATAGCCCTGAGTTCCTTTCAAATATCTTAGAACCCTTTTGGCTGCTAGTAGATGTTGCCTCGTGGGAGCCTCCATGTACCTGCTCAAAGAACACACAGCAAACATCAAATCTGGTCGTGTGGCTGTGATGTACAGCAGACTGCCAATAAGTTGTTTGTACTCAGTAGCATTCACCAGACAACCATCTCCTGCTTTAGTTAGCTTAGTTCCAGGAGCAATAGGATTGTGCACAAAATTGCACTCAGCCAAATTGAACCTCTTCAAGACCTCTTTTGCATACTTCTGTTGTGAAATGAAAATGCCAGCTTCTCTCTGCATTACTTCTACTCCCAAGAAATATTTCATTTTCCCCAGATCTGTCATTTCAAACTCAGCCTCCATTGATCTTCTGAACTTTTCAACCATTTCAGTGCTTGTACCAGTGTACAATACATCATCTACATAGATGCTAACCAGCAGTGATCCTTTTGTAGTGTTCTTGATGAACAATGTGGCTTCATGCTGGCTTTTCTCGAAACCAGATGCTAGAAAATAGGCTTCAATGCGACTGTACCAGGCCCTGGGGGTTTGTTTCAAGCCATAAAGTGCTTTCTTGAGTTTGTAGACCTTAGATTCCTCCCCAGCAACCACAAACCCTTGTGGTTGCTCAACATACACATCCTCAGTGAGCTCCCCATTCAGAAATGCACTCTTAACATCAAGCTGTCAGACTGTAAGTCCATGATGTGCAGCAAATGCAAAGAGACACCTAATGTATCCCACCTAGCCATTGGTGCAAATACCTCATTGTAATCCACTCCAAACTTCTGAGCATACCCCTTGACCACCAACCTGGCCTTGTGCTTATCCAAAGAACCTGTTTCAGTGAATTTGGTTTTATAAATCCATTTCAAACCAATAGGGATAATACCTTCTGGCAGTTCTGTTAGTTCCCAGGTCTGGTTCTTCTCAATGCTGTGCATTTCCAGTTTCATAGCCTCATTCCAGATGTCCTCTTTGATTGCATCCTCAAAGGTTTGAGGATCTTCTGTTGTAGCAGCCATTGTCAACCATTCTGATTGTACTTCTTCCACACTGTTGCAGTCATAAATGGCCAGATGACTTGGAGGTTTTCTGGTTCTGGGACCCAGATCAGTGCTTCTAGGCAATCCCAGCACATCAGTTGAGGCATTATCATCATCTTCTTCATTTTCATTTGTCCCAGTTGGTGTGGCAGGGCTTCTGGACCTGCTGCTTCTTCTGCTGCTTCTTTTGGAGGAACTGGAGTGTCCAAAATCTAAGGACCTTTTTCCCCATCTGAATCAACAAATGGATCTTCACTTCCTTCCCAAACCAGACTTGTCTGAACTGATGGAGTTGCAGATCTCCACTTCCAACCTTTACTTTCATCAAACACCACATCCCTGCTCACCACAATCTTCCTGGTTTCTGGATCATAAAGCCTGTAAGCTTTGGATTCAGTGGAGATTCCCAGGAACTGGCATTGTGTACTCTTGTCATCCAGCTTCTTCCTTAGCTTGTCAGACACATGTGTATATGCCACACAACCAAAAATTCTGAAGTAAGATACTGAAGGAGCAACACCAGACCATAGTTCATGAGGGGTTTTTCCTTGGTTGGCCACTGTAGGACTTCTATTTAGGACATGAGTTGTCCAATTTACTGCTTCTGGCCAGAAACCTGCAGGCACTTGTGTGTCTTTCAACATGCATCTCACCATATTCATGACTGTTCTATTCTTTCTCTCAGCCACCCCATTCTGCTGAGGCGTGAGTGCAGCAGTGAGCTGCCTTTTGATCCCAGTTTCAATACACAATGACTGAAACTCACTTAACAGAAATTCTCCTCCCCTCTCTGTCCTAAGACACATAATAGACAGACCGGTTTCCTTTTCCACAGTGACTTTGAATTTCTTAAACCATTCAAGAGCCTCAGACTTATTAGCCAGATAAAAAACCCACAACTTCCTACTGTAATCATCAATCAGAGTGAATATATACCTTTTACCACCATTTGAGGTTGGGGTGATAGGACCACATAAATCTGCATGAATTAGCTGTAATTTTTGAGTTGCTCTCCATTGACTATGCTTTGGGAAGGCTTGTCTGGTTTGCTTGCCAATCTGACAAGTAGCACAGACTCCAACAGCACCTTTTAAGTCTGGTAAGCCTGTAACCAGGCCTTTCTTCTTCACTTTCAGTAGCCCTTCTGGATTCAAGTGACCAAGTCTCCTGTGCCAGGGACTCAGAGAGGATTCCTTGGTATCATCAGCTTGCAGGTAGTGAGCTTCAACCCTGTTGGATTCATCTTTAAGCACAAACATCCTGTTAGCTCTCATACTGGTTTCCAGCAGGAAATCCTTGTTTTCCATGAAAATTTTGCATACATTTCTTTTGACCAGGAATTCCAGGCCCTTCTCTTGTAACTGTCCCATGCTTAGCAAGTTTGTCTTTAAGCCTGGTACAAAAAACACATCACTGATCTGCAGTGACACACTTCCCAGTTGCAGCCTCACTTTCCCTTTGCCAGCAACCTCCAGTTTCCTGTCATTTCCCAGTCTCACTTTTCCAGTCACATTGGTGTCCAGATCACCAAACCACTTTTTATCTCCACTCATATGGTTGTTGCATCCAGAATCTAAAAACCACCAGTTCTCCATGCCTTCCATCTTGGAATCATCAAGAAAGGCCATGAGTAAAACATCATCAGGCAGTTCAGTAGAGTGATTGGAATTGCTACTGTGAGCAGAATAATGAGCCTGTTGATTGTTGTACCATTCAGGACACTCACTTCTATAGTGTCCCATCTTATGACACTTAAAGCATTCAACATGTTCTTTATTCCAGCCTCTTCCTCCCCTACCTCGACCTCTTGGTGAAAAACCACCTCTTCCTGCTCCTCTACCTCCTCTTCCTCCAGCTTCATATGTCATTCTCAAAGCCTGATCTTCCTCAGCCAGAGGTTTCTTATGAAACTTCTGTTCATGCACAAGTAAGGAACTCTGCAGAGCATCCACAGAGAGAGTTTCTATGTCCTTGGACTCCTCAATTGAACACACAACATAGTTAAACTTCTCTGTTAATGTTCTTAAGATTTTCTCAACTATCTTAACATCAGGCATGTCTTCACCACAATTCCTCATATCATTTGCCACTACCATTACTCTACTGAAGTAAGCTGTAATGGTCTCACCTTCCTTCATCTCAAGAACCTCAAAAGTTCTTCTCAAACCCTGCAACTGAGCTTTCTGAACACGAGCATTACCCTGGTACTTAGTCTTCATAGCATCCCACAACTGCTTTAATTTGTAGTAGCCTTGTTGGTGATGGTCTTCAAGATTGTTTTATCAATGGAACTGAACAAGTAATTTTTGACTTTAAGATCTTTGAGCCTGAGATCCTCAAGACTTTTGGATTCACCAGCAGTCAGTGGAGTTCCAGGGGCTGGCTCCTGAATACCATCACTCACCACTCCCCAGTACTCCTTGGATCTCAGCAAGTTCTCCATCAAAAGACTCCAGTGATCATAGTCTCCATCAAACTTTGGCAACCCAACCTGTGCAAAGGCAGCATTATCACTCATGACTGCTATGAAAGAACCTCTCACCCTGAAAATGGTTTCCTCACTATAATACCCTCGTGTTTCCCAATCCCAGATCCTGCAGATCACTCAAATTTCACTCAACACTCAGAAAGCTTGAAAGCCTCTCAAGTCTCAACACACAGCAATGGTTACAGCTTGCAAAGTGCTCTGATACCAAATGTAAAACACTTATGGATGCAATCTGACGAGTCTTTATTGAATTGAAAAACAAGTACATATAGGGTTTGAGATTGGCTCTAACTCTCAGACTGCTCTCCAACGTTCCACTAACCAAGAAACTCGCTAACACTACTAACTACTCAAACTGATTAAGCTGGAAAAGCTCAACAGCTTTGACTCACTAACCAGGGACCAAACTGCAACAAAACAAAAAACAAAGACTGACTCTGCAATAGTGCACAACGCAGGATTGCTTATTAAATTAGACCAAACGGCGCCGTTTCCTCCAGCAGTAAACAGCTTTCAAAATTGGCGCCTTACTTCTTGAATCCGAGAGCAGTAAGGTATCCTTGATAAATCAGGACTTCTTCCAACAAATATATCATCCAAACTTGGCACGCAAGAGTCCTTGAACAGAACCCATCAAAGCCAAGATGGAAGCAATCAAGCAGCCCAAGCTAAAACTCTTAAGAAGGACCCATTCCTTGGTCCAAGCTCCAATTCTCCTCTGGACCAGGTACATTTCCACGGGGAAGTAGATGGACAAAGGCCAGAAGTTGAACCCTCCAAGCACTCCTAGAATTTGGTTGAAGTAAGGGAACGCCATGGCCGTGGTTGTTGTCGACGCCACATACGCTGTCCTGAAGCACAACCTGAAGGCACTTACATTCCACACATGTTTGGGACACCATGGCAGGCTCAGGCTCAGCTTGTAGACGAACCCGCTGTGAGGGAAGTTCCGGCTAAACCACCCTTCAGCGAATGCGAAAACGGGCTGACAATACATCTGGTAGCCTCCCACCAAGTGGACAACGATGCAAGCATTTGCCAAGTCGATGAGCCAGTAGGGTTCGTAGAATCCGAACCCGGTCAGGAGATTGCCAGGAGTACTACTGTCGTCTCCAAATGCAGCGTAACCAAAGCATCCACAGCAGAGGTACAAGAACGTTGCGATGAGCATTACCGTCCCCGAAGCCTCCTTCATCGTCTTCCTCTCCGCCGGTGGCGACCTCACAGTATCCTGTACATTAATTCATATTAATTAACTATATTGTTACTTAACCCGCATTGATGCATGCATGGTTAATAAGAACGTACGTAAGGTGCATGCCAAACACAATGAAATGAATGAATTAATTACCTGTATCTCGAGATGAACGAGGGAGTAAGGGTAAGCATATACAATGTCTCCAATGGCTTGAAACGCTAGCCATGTTTTGGCACCAGCAGCACGGGCAGGGACCCCGGTTATGCTTCCTTTGATCTCTCCATTCTCTGCATAATTAATTTCCAAAATGACTTAGCAATTAGAATGCATGCACAGGTGATATAATATCATATATAGCCAGCCAGCAAATTTGTATGCATGCATTACCCACGACTTTGGCGAAACCAAGGCCCAAGCCGATGAAGGCATAGGTAAAGGACATGGCTGCGGCGACGAAGGAGAGCCATTGCATGTCATGGAAATGTGGGATCTGCGAGAAACCCACTTGGAAAACCCCGAAGAACAACATGATGGTGGAAATGAGACTAGTATCCCCGTAGTTATTATTGCAAGAGGCTTCATGGCCTTGTCTATGGTAACAGTTGGATTCCAGGATGGCTCTGCATGCATCATGCGTATTTGAATTATATATATATAGGGACCTCCTACGGTAACTTGGGTATAATTTCAAGTTAGGTAACTTGTATAGATCTAAACCGTTAAAATCTATCAAACTTAATTTAAACCATTGATTAAAGAAATAAAAAATAAAAAAATAAGTAAGAAAATAAAAGGCAACAGGGGTTGCCGGTCACCACTACACAACTTACCATTCTTAATTTTTTTCGTTTCCATTTCAAATTTAGTTGTTTTCCATATTTTATTCTTTCCTTTTTTAATTCTTATTGAATTAGAAGTGTTACGTAAGGCTTCCGTAATAACTTAGATCTTTACGTAACATGACGTTAATGCTCATTACGTAAAGAGACCTTCCATTACGTAAGGCTTTCGTAAAGATATTTTACAACTGTTACGTAAAATATACATTCACTACGTAAAGGGTTTTTTTGTTTTTTTTTTATAATGGTGAACTTAGCATTAAACGAAAAAGAAAGAGGGAACAAAGTCCAGATGGGTGCCGAGGTTCACAAGAGCTGAACCAAACACCACCCATCAAACAGAAGACAACAGACTAACAACAAACTAATAAGAAGCAGAAAGAAAAGATAAAGAAGGGAGCAAAGGAAACCAGAAACGACGGGGGAGAAGGACCTTCCATTACGTAAGGCTTTCGTAAAGATATTTTACAACTGTTACGTAAAATATACATTCACTACGTAAAGGTTACGGAATGATAGTTATTTCTTACGTAACAGTTACTACGGAAACGTTACGTAAGGCTTCCGTAATGACTTAGCACTTTACGTAACGCAAGGTTAATACTCATTACGTAAAAAGACCTTCCATTACGTAAAGGTTACGTTACGACAGTTATTTCTTACGTAACAGTTAAATCAGTAGCGTTACGTAAGGCTTTCGTAATGACTTAGCATTTTACGTAACGCGAGGTTAAAACTCATTACGTAAAGATACATTCTATTACGTTAGGCTTCCGTAATGATCTTTTACAACTGTTACGTAAGATTATCATATATTACGTAACCATTACGTAATGCCTATTGTATTTTACGTAATATGACCTGTGAAACCTGCTATAGCAGGTAAAAAAATTCAAGTTACCTTACTTCAAGTTATGGTAGGAAATCCCTATATATATATATGCAAATCTTATCTTATATATGAAGAAGCTGGAAGCTAGGAGTGCAGGTTAAAGTACGTATGGAGCCGGTGCAAGAGGAGAGAGTACGTAGTACTGTTTCGAACCTTATGCTGGTGGCGGCTGTGACGGTGTAAGCAATTGCAGAGCCAAATAGCTTAACCTGAACCAGTACTCCACCAACTTGGTGGCTCCTTTCTCCTGCCATGCATGCATTGATGAAAGTGGGATCAATTCGATAATGTCATATACATATATGGTCGTGTCTTCAGTTCACTCACTTTTTTTGGGTGCATTCAGTGCACTCGCTTCATAACTCTCATTTTAGACATGCGATTCATGTCAAAATGATGTCAATCATCATTTATGATATGATGAACAATAAAGCACATGAATTTGCACAAAAACCATTAAAAATTTACTTTAATTTGAAGGATTTAGAGTTTAGACACTTAGGGTTAGGGTTTACAATTTGGGGTTTATGAATAGAACTCAAAATTGGAGGTTTAGGGCTTAGGGAAATCTGTTAATTAGTTTTTATCATATGTTATATCATCATATTACACTAAGCAGATATTAACCACTGAGCAACAACGTCACCGCTTCTGAGGGTGATCGACCTAATAGACGAGTCCTTATCACGAAAGATGCAGGAATTCCTTTCGAGCCAAATACTCCAACATAATGCATGAAGGAAGACCCTCCTGCACCACTGTGATGGGTTCCTTGGCTTCTCAACACTCCAAAGCTTGATTCTGTCCGAAATGAGTCCAGCTCTGCTGCATCTACTCTCAATTTTGATGAAAGCCGACAGTATCTTCCAAACCTTCAGGGAGGTGCTGCAACTAACAAAAATATGATAGATGGATTCCTCATCTTCCCTACATAACGAGCATCTGTTCGGAAGGCAGAATCCTCTCCTCTTCAAGTTGTCAAGAGTTAGGATCCTCATATGAAACACTATCCAGAGAAAGATACAGACTTTGGGTGGAAAGTCATCCATCTTAGCTGGAAAGTCATCCAACCCCGGGAAACTGGCTTTCTCGAACTGACAATAAGTTGAATGCACGCTAAAGCCTCCCGACGGTGAAGGATGCCATACTAGTGATCATTCAGGACCTGCAACAAACTTAGCCAAAGGAAGGTTTTCCAACAAAGAAAAAAAAATCTCTCTCTCTCCCTAATAGGCCCACCCCGAAGATCAACACTCAAGGAATATCCCACAAGATGGACTCACCAGAAATAGAGAAGCAGTCAGCAACACGAGAGCTCCTGGATTCTGAAGCAGCGCACACCCTCGAAAATTCATCAGATAGGCGAGTTCCTTTGATCCAAACATCGTACCAGAAAGAAGCCTAGTGACCGCTTCCTTGTTCCACCTGAGCCAAAGCCCAAAACTTATCCCTAAGTTTCATAACTTGAGACCACGGACTGCAGCCCAAACTTCTGATAGCTCCGCCCGGAGACCATTCAGTCGATAAAGGAGGAAATTTAAAAGCAATCAATTCTCGCCACCAGGTTTGTCTCTCATTAGAGAACCGCCAAAGCCACTTTAGGATGAGAGCCTGATTATGGAGCATCAGATCGCGGATTCCCAGCCCACCACGATCCTTGGCCGTTTTGCATAAATCCCAAGACACAAGATGAAATTTATCCTTATCTTGCGTACCAGACCAAAGGAAGTCTCTCTGAACTTTCTCTAGACCTTTCACAATTCCAACAGGGATAAGGAAAAGAGAGCTCACGTAGCTACACTGACTTGCCAAGACCGAGTTGATCAAAACAATCATGCTGCCAAAAGAGAGGAACTTTCCTTTCCAGCTCTCCAACCTTGATATGGTTTTAGAAATCACTATGTTCCAGATTGATGGAGAAGACGGATGAACACCCAAGGGAAGTCCCAAATAGGTTGAAAGGAGGAATTTCCAATTGCATCCGAGGATCTCGACAAATCTCTCGACATTCTGCACATCTCCCACCGGGAATAAACAAGTTTTTTTCCAGATTTACTTTAAGGTCGGTGATGCTTTGAAAGCACGCAAAGGCGGCCATCACATTCATCGCTTCGGACTCATTGGCCTCACAGAAGATGATGGCGTTGTCAGCGTACAACAGGTGAGTCACTTCCCCACGTCTTCTTTCCTCGTTGATGTAGAAGCCCGACAATAGTCCAGCTTCGCTGATCTTAATGTTAGATGTACTTAGATGAGCTCCGGCCGATCTCAACAGTCAATTTTTGTTTTTCATTAAACCAAACTTCGGGTTGGGGTTTAGAAAATCGGTGCATGAGGTTTATCCATTAGAGGTTAGGGTATAGTATCATACCCCAAACTCGATTTAATTCATGGTCTAGATAGAGATATCTCACTAGTAGTACCTGATGTATAACCTTCAACTTTGAGTTCTATTCCTAAACCCTAAATTGTAAACCCTAAATCTTACAAATTAAAGTAAATCTTTAATGGTTTTTGTGCAAATTCATGTGCGTTATTGTTCAACATATTATAAGTGATGATTGACATCATTTTCACATACATAGCATGTTTAAAATGATGATTATGAAGTAAGTGCACTGAATGCAACAAAAAAAGTGACTGCACTGAATACGTTACCATATATATATAGAGAGAGAGAGAAAGAGACAAAAAAGAAGTTAAGTACCGAGGTAGAGGTGGACAACGTCCAATAAGGAACGGAGACGACGGGGGCCCAGCTCAGGGTCAGGGTAACGGTAGCAATCGCTGAGAATGGTGGCGGATACGTAAGTGACACCGGCGAAGGCCATCATGGACAAAGGCCCAACGATCCAACCCAGCTGCGCCACCGCCCATGGCAGGGATAGCACTCCTGCTCCGATCACCGCCGTTATTATATGCAACACCGTTGTCCATCTCGAACCTATATATATACATACATATCCCAAAACGTGCAACATTCACTTAAGTTTAGATTCTAGACCAGTTTCCGCATTCATAACCAGTTTCAGGGGCTCAAGATAGGGTGAGTAACCTTAGGGTGAGTAACAATGAATAACCAAATCTGGACCCTTCTTTTAAGTGATTGCAGATCTAAGGGTGGAGAATTAAAGGAATTTATTTTCCCTAGTTTTTTAATTGGATCATATCTTCTTCATTCTAACTCGGATTTCTTTTTTTTTTTTTGCACAGATGGAACGAGTTCGTTGTGCTCTACAAAATGATATCCATTTTCAATATTTTTTGAGAATTTTTTTTTCATCCCTCTCGTTACCAACTCCATACCATATGGTATCTCCTTCGTTGTTTAGTCATTTTCGGAAATTTTTGCACAAAAGGAACGATTTAATCATGATCTATTGGATTTCAAAATTTTGCTGGCGGAAAAAAATTTCAAACCTCTCGTTACCAACTCCATACCATACTATACCACCCTGGTATGAGGTGATATTTTTCATACCATATGGTATGCTGTTATTTAATACCATATGGTATTGACTGGTATTAAATAATAGCATATGGTATTGACTGGTATTTTTCATACCATATGGTATGCTGTTATTTAATACCAGTTAATACCATATGGTATTGACTATACCATGTGGTATAGACTGGTAATAATTGGTAAATGTTTTTGGTTCCAAAAAATATTAAAGTGGATATCATTTTGAAGACGACAATTAATCTGATCTAACTGTGCAAAAAAAAAAAATTAAATTCCGAGTTAAAACGAGTGAGAAATCGTCCGTTAAAGATTAAGAAAAAAAAATTAATGATTTTTTCAGGAGAGAGAAGAAAGCGCTGATGTGACAGATTCTTATTAGGTTATGCATAGGGTTACTCACCATAAGGTTACTCACCGGATCTGCTCCCAATTTTCAGGAAAAACAATATTGTCTCGGTTTCCTCTTTGTTCATTTTTATGAGTAGTTATTAATTAATCCAAACCAGTAAAGAATTAATTACGTACGGAAACGACACACCATGTGCCAACCAGCTCACCTCAGTTAAGAAACAAATCATTGCACACAAATACTAAACAATTCTTTCCGATCAATTAAGTCCATCATTTTCTGACGTTCAAACCAAGAATAAAAAGGTAGACGAAGGACGATCGAATCAATAAATTAATTACTTACCGGCTCGGTTGACGAGGTCGGGCGGCAGCTGCCATTTGTGGTTTGAGATGTCGAGGTCGGACTCTTCTGACGGTAAGGAAGATGGATTGCAAACAGCAGCAACAGTAATACTACTACTTCCAGCTTGGTAATCATTAATCACTAATGGCGACCACAGATCTTCCTCCATATATCTTCTTCCCCCCCCAGCACTGTACCACTACTAGGTACTGTTGCTAGATAGAAGGCGGCTGCCTCCCTTCTAATTCTTCTTTTTCCTGCGAACCCAGCTACGTAGCTGCCGAATGAGAGAGATCGATGTGGTCGAAGTGAACCAACAGAGCGTTGAAGCCAAGGAAAGAAACAAGGAAGGAAAAGAGGGATTAATTAGTTTAATTAAGAGCATGATCGATGGTCGGCGAGGGTATTAGCTAGCTAGGTGGGTAGCCATAAAAATAATGAATCGCTATTTGCCGCCCGTGCTTTTACTATTTGCCGCCCGTAGTTACAAAAAATATGACGAATTTGCCCCTTCTCTAATTTAAACCCTAAACCTATCTATCCCCAACCCTCCCTCCCAAACATGGCCGCCGGCCACCTGTAAAATCTCCGCCGCCGGCCACTATAAACAACCTCCGCCGCCAACCACCCTAGTCACCAGAGACCACCTCCGCTGCCCGTCACCTTCTCACTCCCTCCCTCCCAAAACCACAACCGTTGTTCCCCTCCCCTCCCTCACCTCACGACAGAGATGGGTAGGCTGACGCTTGCAATCCGACGGTCGTAGAAGCTCGGTCCGCCGTCGGAATTCGGACGGGGTTCGCTGCCGGAGTTCGGACGGGGTCCGCCGCCGGGAGTCGGACGGGGTCCGCCGCCGGGAGTCGGACGGGGGCCGCCGGCAAGAGTCGGACGGAGTTAACTTTTTTTTTTTTTGTAATACAGATTAATTTTTCTTTAATATTATTTAAGATTGTTATCAATTGGAAACAGAAAAATGGATTATGATAATAATTGACAACAAAATCAATCTTTCCTTAATTCTACCAACGGAATTAGGGGAACCAAAATTTAATAATTAATTATCTATTTTAATAGTAGTAGGTGATTTTAATTTAATCACTTAAGGTAATTTTTTTATTTTTTGCGTAACGGATCCAAAAAATAACGAATCCAAAAAGAAGGGTTTGACCCAGATTAGGATTTGATTTAATTAATATTAAATACCAAAATTTCTCTAATTAACCCATATATATATATATATATCTATTTCTCTAATTAACATCCTACGGTAATTATGGAAATAATTAAATATAGTAATTAGTTCCCCCATTAACATCCCTAATTAACCCACGTCTAGGTTCAATTCCCTAATTGACACGACTAAGCCCATCAAAAGGAAATTTTTTATTATTAAAGACAATCCAAAAAAATTACTTAATGAAACAATACGTGGGTATGGGTTAACTTAATGATAAAATTATAGATATATTATTTTAATATATGGTGTGACCGGATTATAGATTAATGAGATTAGCATTTGATCAATAGTATAATGATATAATAAGTAAATTAGGTATATTCGTTAACTTATACAAAGAAGCAAAACATCTCTTTCCCAATGTACATCTTCTATCCCTCCCAAACCCTAAACCCTTATTCCAACAAAATAGTTAACTGAAACCTCAATCCATTCATTCCTACTACGACATTGTTTTAGAAGAAAAATCATCTCTACCACCACTAACAACATTTGTTCGCATCATCGAAATACGCGTAGTAGGCTCAAGAAACACCTCGTTACGATCCACGAAGCCTCCAAAAACTAAGAAGGAAATTTCGACACTATTCATCTTTTTTTTATCGGGACATTAAATCGAGAAACGGTTGATTCCACCACAATCCTCTCCACATTTTAAGGGATCGGTGAGGGTTTCAACCATTTTTCATGTCCATGTCTCTAGTAATTGCGAAAATATATTTTTGTTCGACCTTCAACAAGCCACAAAGAGCCCTCTCCGATCCCCGATTCATTGGATAATGTTTGATAAAACGTAGCTTAGGAATGATCTAATTAACTATGAAATTAATGTAATTAAAAAAGGTTTAAACAAATTTAATAAGTATTTTATAACCATTCTACATAATTTAAATTAATTATCCATAATTTTTTAGAATACTTATGATAATTAATAATTAAATATACATCCTTCTAGTAAGCATATTACAAAATACCAAAGAATATATTCTGTAGAATTTTTGTGATAATTTATAATTATACTTAAATATACATATTTAAATTAATTATATATTAATTGTTATTCTTATAATTTATGGTAATTAGTTATTAAATAATGGATTCACCTCCCCATAGGCCATAACCCACGTCTAAATTCAGTTCTCTAATTAACTTACCAAATAATGTTTTTACAATTTTTATTCTTAATGGCTCTTTGATTGCTACAACGGAGTTAAGGGAATCAGACTTTAATAATTAATTACCCATATTGGAATCCGAATTCTTTACTGGCTTACTGCCATGAATTTTAATTAAGACAATTATTTCCCCTAATTAACAATAAAATCCACATTCAAGATATTATTTTAGGTAGTTCCCGTATTTATGTCCGTCGGTTGAGTAGAATCAGTTTAGGTAATTAAATAAAAAAAAGAAAAAAAATGCATTGGGGGCCGTCCGCCGCTGCCGGTCGGACGGGGTCCGCCGCCGCCGATCGGAGGGAGGTGAGTAGGCAGAGGCGGTGGGGAGACAGACTCCGACCTCGGGAGCAGTTGGCGACGGGAGGGAAGGCAGAGCCGGCGGCGAATTGAAAGAAGGGTAAAATTGTAATTTTGTTTATAACTATGGGCGGCAAATAGTAATGACACGGGCGGCAAATAGTAACCCTCTAAAAATAAAATGATTGTATATATAGCAATATAAAAATATTGTAACACATGCTATTCACGTTGATTGATTCAGAGATTTTGGAGTTGGAATTGATGACAATTTTTTTTTTATTACCCAAAAATATAGCGTGGTCTACTAAATTTGAGGAGTACCTGCACTCAGGGTGTATTCAAGAGAACCAAGTGGTGTAGCAGGTTTGAATCTGAGATCTCATACATCTCAACCTCATCCATGGTGCAAACTGAAGGCCCAAATAAAACCCCCTTTCTTACCGAGTTTTGTCCCTTCTGTAGAGAAAACGGGGCTTATGAAGGGTGTTTTTATTGGGCCTTCACTTTGCAGCACAGATAAGGGAGGGGCTTTGGATTCTTGGGCCTTTCTGTTGGCCTTCATATTTGAGAGCTAATATTTCTTTTTTGGGTTAATTAATTGCATGGTTGGTCACTGAGATTACAAAAAACGTTCATGTTTGGTCACTGGAAATATTTAAATCCAATCTTGGTCACTCAAATTAGTTAAATGGTTCAAGTTTGGTCACTCTCCGTCCAACTCCGTTAAATTTGTCTGATGTGGCAGTCAACACTCAAAGTTGACCGTTAACTCAGTGACGTGGCAATTAAAAAATAATAAATAAAATAAATTTTAATCTTCTACTATTTTCAACTCATTTTCACAATAAAGTAAAATAAATAAAATAAAAAAATATTATAATTACAAATTGAAAAGCCTTCCGGTAGCCAAACCAACACCCTATTCCCATCCTTCTCTCCCTTGTCTATCTCGACACCCGCTCCTCCTCCGTTAACCCCATCGACGCCCTCTCCTCCCTCTTTTTCGGTGGTGGTTTGATAGACGAATCGGCGGAGGTGGTGGTGGTGGATGGTTTTTCAATTTAGGAATGGAAATATGGGGAAATAGAGAGAGTGATGAACCAAACACCGCAAATCAAGCTCGCTTGGATTTGAAATATGGGTTTTTGCCCCACCTTCCCCTGCCTCTCATTCCAACAAGCCAATCGTGTCTTCAGATTCAAGCCCAGGGATGTCGTCGATATTTACTAGGAATTGTTCGGTCAGGACGCCGACGGTGATGGTCGTTCCGCAAGGAATGGGGCTGGTGGCGGCGAACCGGCTGGAGGAGGGAAGAGGCTGTCGGTTGCATGGGTTGCAGGAGAGAGGATTTGCCCATCCTAGCTCTGCCCGTCGCCGCCGTCCCTGTTAACCCCGTCGTGCAGGGCGTCCTCGTTAACCCCGTCGATGGGAATAGGGTGTTGGTTTGGCTGCGGGAAGGCTTTTCAATTTGTAATTATAATATTTTTTATTTTATTTATTTTAATTTATTATGAAAATAAGTTGGAAATGGTAGAAGATTAAAATTTATTTTATTTATTATTTTTTAATTGTCACGTCACTGAGTTAACGGTCAACTTTGAGTGCTGACTGCCACATCAGACAAATTTAACGGAGTTGGACGGAGAGTGACCAAACTTGAACCATTTAACTAATTTGAGTGACTAAAATTGGATTTAAATATTTCCAGTGACCAAACATGAACGTTTTTGGTAATCTCAGTGACCAACCATACAATTAACCCTTTCTTTTTTTGAGAGAGAGTTTAAACTTCAAAGCTCTATTATTGTAAGTACAGATAGGAAGCATATATATATATATCAACACAGACACAGAATTGCTTAGCTTATACAAGAACAATAATTTCCAAGACTAGATAATTAGTTCATCCAAACTTGGCACTGAAAAGTCCTTGGATAGAACCCATGAGAGCCAAAATGGAGACAATCAAGCAACCCAAGCTAAAGGCTCTGAGAAGGACCCATTCCTTAGTCCAAGCCCCAATTCTCCTCTGGACCAAGTACATCTCGACGGGGAAGTAGATGGACAATGGCCAGAAATTGAGGCCTCCAAGCACTCCTAGAATCTGGTTGAAGTAAGGGAAGGACATGGCGATGGCAGTGCTCACGGCCACGTATGCAGTTCTGAAGCACAACCGTAAAGCAGTGACGGTGATCACGTGTTTGGAGGAGGGGAGACTGAGGTTGTAGTGCTTGTTGACCAGCTTGCTGTCCGGGAAGTTGGTGGTGAACCATGCTTCGGCGTACGCGAACACCGGCTGGGCGTACATCTGGTAGGCACCCACCAAGTGGAGAAGGACGCAGGCGTTAGCGAAGTCGATGAGCCAGTAAGGCTCGTAGAATCCGAAGCCAGAGAGGAGATTGCCGGGAGTTGCCACTCCAAATGCAGCGTACCCAAAGCACCCGCACGCCAGGTAGAAGAAGGTCGTGATGAATATTGCCGTCACCGACGCCTTCTTCATCGTTTTGTTCTCGGCCGGCGGGGACTTCAGAGTGTCCTATATAATATAATAAGTTAACATTCATTAATGACAAGAAGAAAAATCGTTAACTAGATAGATGCATGATAATTAAGTCGTTTTTGAATAATTAATTAAGAAGCATATATATGGCAAGTAAGTAAGTAAGTAAGTAATTAGCTACCTACCTGTATCTCGAGCAGTATAAGAGAGTAAGGATACGCAAATGCGATGTCCCCAATGGCTTGAAACGCTAGCCATATTTTGTCGGCAGTGTTGGCAGCAGGCACGCCGGTCATGCTCCCTTTAATCTCTCCATTCTCTGAGACTCAACACAAGCCAAGCCAAGCCAAGCCAAGCTAGCCATTATTAATTAATTAATCAATTAAGTATCCATTATATATTGTGAAAGAGGTAGGACACATATAGTATAGAACGAACGTACGTACCAATGACTTTGGCGAAGCCGAGGCCGAATCCAATGACGGCATAGGCAAAGGACATGATGGCTGCGAGGATGGAGAGCCATTCCATGTTGTGGAAATCCGGAATCTGGGACATTACTACTTGGACAACCCCGAACGCCAGCATGTTATACCCGTCCCCGTAGCTGTTGCAAGGAGCTTGGTGCCCTTCCTTGTGATAACAGTTGGATTCCCGGATGGCTCTATACTCCATCCATCCATCCATCACACAATAATTAATCATATAATTAATGGCGGCTAATCAAATGATTAAGAACAGTGCAATCGAGCTTGATTCGTGTGGCAAATTAAATAAAATAAAATTGAATGATGTCATGAAACATAGCTAGCTAGCTAGCTACCTGATGCTGGTGGCGGAGGTGATGGTGTAAGCAATTGCAGTGCCGAAGAGGTTTGCCTGGACAAGTACTCCACCAGCTTTGTGGCTCCTTTCTCCTGCAACCATGCATCCATCCTTATGTACCCTACGCATCTACAAATCGATCGACATCGACTAGACTAGTGTTGCACTTGCATATACGTACGGGATGATCAGGAAGAAGAATTCACGTACGTACGTACCGAGGTAGTGGTGGACGGCGTCCAAGAAGGAGCGGAAGCGGCGGGGGCCCACCTCAGGGTCAGGGTAACGGTAGCAATCGCACAGGATGGTGGCGGAGACGTACGTGATTCCAGCGAAGGCCATCATCGACAATGGTCCCGCGATCCAACCAAGCTGCGCCACCGCCCATGCCAGCGACAGCACTCCAGCCCCTATCACCGCCGTTATGATATGCGCCACCGCCGTCCATCTCGTTCCTATTTATATATATTTTTTTAATCTCACAATAATGTATATTATATATATATATGTGTGTTTGAATTGAAATAGAGACACAAAATAATCGTAATTAATATACATATTATAATCTTAAATGAAAAAATAAAGCTTCAGTGCCTCCACCACTATTTATTTGTCTTGTTATTCCTAATTTGGTTGATTTGACAATTGACATGCTGATATTAACAATTTAAATGAAAGACTGGATGATAATATCAATGTATGAAGCGATTGTCTTTCTAGCTAGTTATTGTGAGAACTTTAGTTAAAATACCAAGTCCGGTGACTGACTCAAGGGTGAGTCCAAAGTTAAGTGAGCACTACGGAATTGGCCCTTATTTTTCTTTATCAAACAAACCAATAATTAACCATTCTAATGTAATTGTGTGCGGAAAAGACAAACTCAAAGCACGATCACCAAACCAGCTGCTAGCTGGCTGCTTTCCCGGCCGGCGGGTTCTAATAAAACAAAGCCAGTTAATTAATTTGGACATTTCAACGATACATAGATTAACAGTACCCTCTCTCTCTCTCTCTCTCTACCCATTATTTACCGTTTGTTCATCAGCATCTTCCATTAATGATGACGTACATTTCTCAGCCAGAAAGCAAAAAAACCAGCAGAGGAAAATAATTACCAATTTAATTACAGGATGAAAAATAGATAATACTCAATGAAAATTGAAAAAGGATTATGTTGATTAATTTACCAGTTCTGTGAACCAGATCGCCTTGCTGCTGCTGCAGCTGTTTCTGCTGGGAGATTGGATCTTCTTCTTCTGATGATGATGAAACAGCTGCAGATAAACTTGCAGTCGATATGATAGCTTGATGATGCTCATCATCATTGGTAACTAACGGCGATTCTTCTTCCTCCTCCTCTTCCACTGCTGCACTGCTAATTTTACCCATAGATAATAGAGATCGATGTAATATATATATGTCGCCTTTATTAGATTGCGCAAACAATTAATTAAGCTCTTCCGCCTCCTATATATGCCTTCCCCGCAAAACCAGCTGCTGCTGAGATATTTGGTTGGTTGGTATAGGAAGGAAATGAAACAACCAGAGGAGAGGAGAGGGTTGAATTACCAAAGAAAAAGAGAGATCCAGAGAGAGAAAGAGAAAAAGGGAGATGGATTGATTGGGTTCGGTTGGGGCCGGGGGAAGAGAAGAAGGTTAGTTGGTTTGGGTAATCGACCAGTACTGCACGCTAGCTGTTTTCATCGACCCCCCAAATTATGTATTCTTTTTCTTTAGCTTTAATCCTCTCTCCTCTCTCCTCTCTCCATTCCATTGCGTCCAAATTAATATTCACACTTCTTAAATATTCTTTTTCCAATTATTTCCCGATTTTGAAGCTTATTGCATCACAGATTTTGATTTGTTTCAATATCAAAATATATGGAATAATTTTCTCGGTTACTATCCCTAACTAAAAAAGTGTCGTCTGCGCCGAAATCCCGAATGGTATTTACCCCGATTAAATGATCAACATTACTGTAACTAGAACTGTCACCATAACTAAGACTATCTATCACAAATTTTGACAATTTTTTTGAATCTTATTATTCACGAAGGCTATCTATTACAAATTTTGCCGGAATTTTTGGGAAATGCTATTATTCACTGATTTTGAAGGCTACACCCATCACAAACTTTGACATATTTTTGGGAATGCTATTTTACGCTGTTTTTAAGACAATTCATCACAGATTTTGGCAAAAAAAAAATTACTGTTATTATTCATCAAATTTAAAAGCTATCCATAACAGATTTTGGTCGATTTGTGGGAATGCTATTTTCAATGATTTTAAAGGTTATCCATAACAGATTTTGACTGATTTTTTTAATGCTATTATTCACAGAATTTAAAGGCTATACATCACATATTTTGGTTGATTTGTGGGAATGCTATTTTTCACTGATTTCAAAGGCTATTCGTCACATATTTTTGCCAATTTTTATGAATGTTATTATTCACAAATTTTGAAGACTATCCATCACATATTCCCTTTGATTTTAGGTATGCTATTTTTCACCAATTTTAAAGGCTATCCATCAACGATTTTGGCTTGTCCCACATGGTGGCTAGAAAAGTCATTTCTTCGTATCCGGCTACGTATCGTTATTTTGATTCCTATTCCTGGTTATAATAGAATTGATAGACTTCATTTCGGTAGAGAATGACATCAGGCTGAATCCGTGATCTCTAGCCTTCAAAATCGAAATAAATAGCATTTCGGGAAAATCACCCAAATCGATGATGGTACCCCTTCAGAGTCTGCCAAAAATGGACCCGGAAGAAATCACCCCAAACCACTGCTTAATGGACTTAATTATCGTTGAAGAATGGCATCGGGCCGAATCCATGATATGTAGCCTTCAAAATCGGAAGGAAATGGCATTTCGGAATAATCCCCCTAGATCTATAATGGTACCCCTTAAGAGTATGCGAAAAATGGAACCGGAAGAAATTCGCCCAAATTGGAGCTTAATGAACTTATCATCGTTGATGAATATCCTTAAGCCGAATTCGTGATATGTACCCTTCAAAATCGAAGGAAAATGGCCTTTCGAAAAAAATTGTCGAAAAAATTGCGAAAATGTCATCAGAAAATGAATTCGCCCAAATCGGTGTTTCATGGACTTAATCTTCGATGAAGAATAGGATCAAAAGACTTCATTATCTGTGGATAATAGCCTCAGGCTGAATCCGTGATTTGTAGGCTTCAAAATCTAAAGAAAATGGTATTCGGGAAAATCGCAAGGAATTGGTGATGGTACCTCTTTGGAGTCTGCCAAAAATGGACTCGGAAGAAATCTGCCCAAATTGGAGCTTAATCAACTTAATCATCGTTGAAGAATAGTCTCAGGATGAATCTGTATTTTGTAGCCTTCAATATACGAGGAAAATGGCATTTCGAAAAAAATTCCCAAAAAAATTGCGATAATGCCATCCGAAAATGAATTCCTTCAAATCAGTGCTTCAGGGACTTAATCATCGGTGGATAATTGGATCAATAGACTTCATTATCTGTGAAGAATAACCTCGGGCTGAATCCGTGATCTGTAGCCTTCAAAATCGAAAGAAAATGACATTTCGGGAAAATCGACCGAAATCATGATTGGAGTCTGTACCCCTTTGGAGTCTGCCAAAATTGGACGTGAAAGAAAACTGCCAAAATTGGTGCTTAATGAACTTAATCATCGTTGAAAAATAGCTCAGGCCGAATCCGTGATATGTACCCTTCAA
Organism: Linum tenue; assembly: GCA_946122785.1. Classification (NCBI taxonomy): domain Eukaryota; kingdom Viridiplantae; phylum Streptophyta; class Magnoliopsida; order Malpighiales; family Linaceae; genus Linum; species Linum tenue. The sequence goes on along the minus strand of CAMGYJ010000009.1, from coordinate 47,503,961 downwards.
AATCCAAGGAAAATGCACTTTCGAAAAAAATTGGCCAAAAATAGCGAAAATTCATTCCAAAAATTAATTCACCGAAATCGGTGCTTCATGGACTTAATCTTCGGAGGAGAATAGGATCAATAGACTTCATTATCTATGGAGAATAGCCTTGGGCATAATCCGTTATCTATAGCCTTCAAAATCTACTGAAAATTGCATTTTGGGAAAATCGCCCGAAATCAAGTGATGGTACCCCTTTGGAGTCTGCCAAAAATGGATGGGGAAAAAATCCGCCCAAATCGGTGCTTAATGGACTTAATCATCATTGAAGAATAGCCTCAAGCCGAATCTGTGATCTGTAGCCTTCAAAATCCAAGGAATATGGCCTTTAGAAAAAAATTGTCCAAAATTTTTAAAAAAGCAATCCGAAAATGAATTCGCCCTAATTGGTGCTTCATGGAATTAATCTTCAGTGGAGAATAGGATCAATAGACTTCATTATCGTAGAACAATAGCCTCAGGTTGAATCCGTGATATGTAGCCTTCAAAATCCAAGGAAAATGGCCTTCCGAGAAAAAAATTCCCCAAAAAATTGCGAAAATGCCATCCGAAAATGAATTCGCTCAAATCAGTGCTTCATGGACTTAATCTTCGGTGGAGAATAGGATCAATAGACTTCATTATTTATGGAGAATAGCCTTCGGCAAATTCGTGATATGTAGTTTTCAAAATCTAAAGAAAATGACATTTCAGGAAAATCGTCCTAAATCGATGATGGAGTCTGCCAAAAAATGGATCGTGAAGAAATCTGCCCAAATTGGTTCTTAATGGACTTAATCATCGTTGATGAATAGCCTCAGGCCGAATCCGTGATCTGTAACATTCAAAATCCAAGGAAAAAGGCATTTCGAAAAAATTGCCAAAAAAATTGCGAAAATGCCATCCGAAAATGAATTCGTCAAAATCGGTGATTCATGGACTTAATTTTCGGTGGAGAATAGGAACAATAGACTTTATTATTTGTGGAGAATCAGCCAAATCTGCGATCTATAGACTTCAAAATCTAAAGAAAATTGCATTTCAGGAAAATCGGCCGAAATCGGTGATTGTACCCCATTGGAGTCTGCAAAAAATGGACTCGGAAGAAATCTGCTTAAAACGGTGCGTAATGGACTTTATCATCGTTGAAGAATAGCCTCAAGCCGAATCTGTGATCTATACACTTCAAAATACAAAGGAAATGGCATTTTGAAAAAAATATTGCGAAAATACCATTGGAAAATGAATTTACCAAAATCATTGATTCAAGGACTTAATCTTCGGTGAAGAATAGGATCAATAGACTTTATTATTTGTGGAGAATAGCCTCAGGAAAATCCGTGATCTGTAGCCTTCAAAATTTAAAGAAAAAGGCAAGTCCGAAAAATTGCCCGAAATCGGTGATGGTACACCTTTGGAGTCTGCCAAAAATGGACAGAGAAGAAATCCACCCAAATCGGTGCATAATGGATTTAATCATCTTTGAAGAATAGCCTCAGGCAGAATCCATGATCTGTAGCCTTTAAAATCCAATGAAAATTACATTTCGAATTCCTCCCCCCCCCCCCCCCCAAAATAAAACTTAAAAAATGCCACTCGAAAATGAATTCACCAAAAACGGTGATTCATGGACATAATATTCGGTGGAGAATAGGAAAAATCGTGATCTGTAGACTTCAAAATCTAAAGAAAATTGCATTTAGGAAAAATCGCCCGAAATTTGCGAGGGTACCCCTTCGGAGTCAGCCAAAAGTGGACCCGAAAGAAATCCTCCCAAATAGGTGCTTAATGGACTTAATCATCATTGAAGAATAGTCTAAGGCTGAATCCGTGATATGTAGCCTTCAAAATCCAAGGCTGAATCACGTTATCCTATCTTTGATACTTATTGAGAAAATGTCATTCGAAAATGAATTCGCCCAAATCAGTGCTTTGTGGACTTAATCTTCGGTGGAGAATAGGATCAATAGAATAGACTTCATTATCTGTGGAGAATATCCTCGTACTGAATCCGTGATTTGTAGCCTTAAAAATCATAAAAAAATGACATTTCGGGAAAATCGCCCGAAAAAGTGATCGTAACCCTTTGGAGTATGCCAAATTGGACGTGAAAGAAAACTGCCAAAATTGGTGCTTAATGAACTTAATCATTGTTGAAGAATAGTCTCAGGCCGAATGCGTGATATGTAGCCTTCAAAATCCAAGGAATGACCTTTCGAAAAAAATTGCCCAAAAATTGCGAAAATTCCATCTGAAAATTAATTCACCGACATCTGTATTTAATGGACTTAATCTTCAGAGGAGAATAAGATCAATATACTTTATTATATGTGGAAATAGCCTCGGGCATAATCCGTGATCTGTAACCTTCAAATTCTACTGAAAATTGCATTTTGGGAAAATCGCCCGAAATCAAGTGATGCTACCATTTTGGAGTCTGCCAAAAATGAACTGGGAAGAAATCCGCCCAAATCGGTGTTTAATGGACTTAATCATCATTAAATAATAGCCTCAGGCAGAATCCGTGATCTGTAGCCCATAAAATTCAAAGAATTTGGCCTTTCGAAAAATAATTGTCCAAAAAATTACAAAAAAATGCAATCCAAAAATGAATTCGCCCTAATCGGTGCTTCATGTAGCCGTGATCTGTAGTTTTCAAAATCCAAGAAAAACATCCTTTTCGAAAAAATTCGCCCCAAAGATTACGTAAATGGCACCAGAAAATGAATTGGCCCAAACAAAATGGCCTTTCAACGCCCACAAAATTACGAAAATGCCATCCGAATTTTTTTTTCCCCAAATCGGTGCTTAATGGACTTATCATCCGTGGAGAATAGGATCAATAGACTTCATTATCGGTGCAGAATAGCCTCGGCCTGGTTCCGAGATCTGTAGCCTCCAAAATCGAAAGAAAATGACATTTCGGAAAAATCGCCCAAAATCTGTGATGGTACCCCTTTGCAATCTGCCAAAAATTGATCTGGAATAAATCCGCCCAGATCGGTGGTTAATGGACTTAATCATCCTTGAAGAATAGCCACATGCCCAATCCGTGATCTGTAGCCTACAAAATCCAAAGAAAATGGCCTTTCGAAGACCATAAAATTACGAAAATGCCATCCGAAAATAAATTGGTCCAAATCGGTGCTTAATGGACTTATCATCCGTGGAGAACAGGAAAAATAGACTTCATTATCTGTTGAGAATAGCCTCGGCCGGATTCCGTGATCTGTAGCCTCCAGAATCGAAAGAAAATGGCATTTCGGAATCTCCCAAAATCTGTGTTGGTATCCCTTTGCAATCTGCCCAAAATTGACCCAGAATAAATTCACCCAGATCGGTGCTTAATGGACTTATCAATCGTGGAGAATAAGATCAATAGACTTCATTATCGATAGAGAATAGCCTCCGCCTGATTCCGTGATTTGTAGCCTCCAAAATCGAAAGAAAATGGCATTTCAAAAAAAAGTCGCCCAAAATCTATGATGGTACCCCTTTGCAATTTGACAAAAATTGACACGGAATAAATCCTCCAAGATCGGTGCTTAATGGACTTAATCATCCTTTAAGAATAGCCTCAGGCCGAACCCGTGATCTGTAGCCTTCAAAATCCAAAGAAAATGGCCTTTCGGCGCCCACAAAAATACGAAAATGTCATCCGAAAATAAATTGGCCCAAATTGGTGCTTAATGGACTTATCATCCTTGGAGAATAGGATCAGTAGACTTCATTATCGGTGGAGAATAGCCTCGTCGTGATTTCGTGATCGGTTGCCTCCAGAATCGAAAGAAAATGAATTTCGGAAATATCGTCCAAAATCTGTGATGGTGCCCCTTTGCAATCTGCCAAAAATTGATCATGAATAAATATGCTCTGATCTGTGCTTAATGGACTTAATTATTCTTGAAGAATAGCCTCAGGTTGAATCATGTGATCTATAGCCTTCAAAATCAAAAGAAAATGGTCTTTCGACGTACACAAAATTACGATAATGCCATCCGGAAATAAATCGGCCCAAATCGGTGATTAATGGACTTATCATCCGTGTAGAATAGGATCAATAGACTTCATTATCGATGGAGAATAGCCTCGGCCAGATTCCGTGATCTGTAGCCTCCAGAATGGAAAGAAAATGGCCTTTCGGAAAAATCTTCCAAAATACCCCTTTGCAATATGCCAAAAATTGACTCGGAATAAATCCGCCAAGATCGGTGCTTAATGGACTTAATTATCCTTGAAGAATAGCCTTAGCCCGAATTCGTGATCTGTAGCTTTCAAAGTCCAAAGAAAATGGCTTTTCGACGCACACAAAATTACGAAAAATGCTATCCGTAAATAAATTTGCCCAAATCAGTGCTTAATGGACTTATCATCTGTGGATAATAGGATCAATAGACTTCATTATCGGTGGATAATGGCCTTGGCCTGATTCCGTGATCTGCAGCCTCCAGAATCGAAAGAAAATTGCATTTCGGAAAAATCGCCCAAAATCTGTGATGGTGCCCCTTTGCAATCTGCCAAAAATTGACCCAGAATAAATCCGCACTGATCTTTGCTTAATGGACTTAATCATCCTTGAAGAATAGCCTCAGGCTGAATCCATGATCTGTAGCCTTCAAAATCCAAAGAAAATGGCCTTTCGACGCACACAAAATTACGAAAATACCATCCGAAAAATAAATTAACCCAAATCGGTGCTTAATGGACTTATCATTGTGGAGAATAAGATCATTAGAGTTCATTAACGGTGGAGAATAGCCTCGGGATAATTCCATGATCTGTAGCCTCCAGAATCGAATGAAAATGGCATTTCGGAAAAATCGACCAAAATCTGTAACGGTACCCCTTTGCAATCTGCCAAAAATTGACCCGGAATAAATCCGCCCAGATCAGTGCTTCATGTACTTAATCATCCTTGAATAATAGCCTCAGGCCGAATCCGTGATCTATAGACTTCAAAATCCAAAGAAAATGGTCTTTCGACGCACGTAAAATTACGAAAATGCCATCCTAAAATAATTTGGCCCAAATTGGTGCTTAATGAACTTCTCATCCGTGTAGAATAGGATCAATAGACTTCATTATCTGTGGAGAATAGCCTCGACCTGATTTCGTGATCTGTAGCCTCCAGAATCGAAAGAAATGGCATTCGGAAAAATCGCCCTAAATCTATGATGGTACCCCTTTGCAATCTGCAAAAAATTGACCTGGAATAACTCCGCCCAGATCGGTGCTTTATGAAATTAATCATCCTTCAAGAATAGCCTCAGGCCGAATCCGTGATCTGTAGCCTTCAAAATCCAAAGAAAATGGCCTTTGGACGCCCACAAAATACGAAAAATGCCATTCGAAAATAAATTGGCTCAAATCGGTGCTTAATGGACTTATCATCCGTGGAGAGTAGGATACATAGACTTTATTATCGGTGGAGAAAAGCCCCGGCCTGATTCCGTGATCTGTAGCCTCCAGAATCGAAAGAAAATGGCATTTCGGAAAAATCTCCCAAAATCTGTGATGGTACCCCTTAGCAATTTGCAAAAAATTGACCTGGAATAAATCCTCCCAGATCGGTGCTTAATGGACTTAATCATCCTTGAAGAATAACCTCAGGTTGAATCCGTGATCTGTAGCCTTCAAAATCCAAAGAAAATGGCCTTTCGTCGCACACAAAATTATGAAAATACCATCCGAAAATAAATTGACCCAAATCGGTGCTTAATGGACTTATCATTGTGGAGAATAAGATCATTAGAGTTCATTAACGGTGGAGAATAGCCTCGGGATAGTTCCAGGATCTGTAGCCTCCAGAATCGAATGAAAATGGCATTTCGGAAAAATCGACCAAAATCTGTAACGGTACCCCTTTGCAATCTGCCAAAAATTGACCCGGAATAAATATGCCCAGATCAGTGCTTAATGTACTTAATCATCCTTGAAGAATAGCCTCAGGCCGAATCCGTGATCTATAGACTTCAAAATCCAAAAAATGGTCTTTCGACGCCCGTAAAATTACGAAAATGCCATCCTAAAATAATTTGGCCCAAATTGGTGCTTAATGAACTTATCATCCGTGGAGAATAGGATCAATAGACTTCATTATCGGTGAAGAATAGCCTCGGCCTGATTCCGAGATCTGTAGCCTTCTATATCCAAAGAAAATGGCATTTTGACGCCCACAAAATTTCGAAAATGCCATCCGTAAATAAAATGGCCCAAATTGTTGCTTAATGGACTTCTCATCTGTGTAGAATAGGATCAATAGACTTCATTATCTGTGGAGAATAGCCTCGGCCTGATTTCGTGATCTGTAGCCTCCAGAATCGAAAGAAATGGCATTCGGAAAAATCTTCCTAAATCTGTGATGGTACCCCTTTGCAATCTGAAAAAAATTGACCCGGAATAAATTCTCCCAGATCGGTGCTTTATGGACTTAATCATCCTTGAAGAATATCCCCAGGCCGTATCTGTGATCTGTAGCCTTCAAAATCCAAAAAAATGGCCTTTCGACGCCCACAAAATTACGTAAATCCCATCCGAAAATAAGTTGGCCCCATCGGTGCTTAATGGACTTCTCATCCGTGGAGAATAGGATAAATAGACTTCATTATCGGTGGAGAATAGCCTCGGCCAAATTCCGTGATCTGTAGCCTCCAGAATCGAAAGAAAATGGCAGTTCGGAAAAATCTCCCAAAATTTGTGATGGTACCCCTTTGCAATCTGCAAAAAATTGACCCGGAATAAAACCTCCCAGATCGGTGCTTAATGGACTTAATTATCCTTGAAGAATAGCCTCAAGCCGAATTCGTGATCTGTAGCCTTCAAAATCCAAAGATATTGGCCTTTCGACGCCCACAAAATTAAGAAAATGCCATCCGAAAATGGCATTTCGGAAAAATTGCCCAAAATCTGTGATGGTACATCTTTGCAATTTGCCTTTTGACCCAGAATAAATCCTCCAAGATTGGTGCTTAATGCACTTAATCATCCTTGAAAAATAGCCTCAGGGCGAATCCGTGATCTGTAGCCTTCAAAATCCAAAGAAAATGGTTTTTCGACGCGCACAAAATCCCGAAAATACCATCCGATAATAAATTGGCCCAAATCGGTGAATATAGATTTATCATCCATGGAGAATAGGATCAATAGACTTCATTATCGGTAGAGAATAGCCTCGGCCCTATTACGTGATCTGTATCCTCCAGAATCGAAATAAAATACATTTTGGAAAAATCGCCCAAAATCTATGGTGGTACCCCTTTGCAATCTGCCAAAAATTGTCCCGAAATAATTCCGCCCAGATCGGTGCTTAATGGACTTAATTATCCTTGAAGAATAGCCTCAGGCTGAATCCGTGATCTGTAGCCTTCAAAATCTAAAGAAAATGGCCTTTCAACGCACCCAAGATTACGTAAATCCCATCCGAAAATAAGTTGGCCCCAATCGGTGCTTAATGGACTTATCATCCGTGGAGAATAGGATAAATAGAATTCATTATCGGTGGAGAATAGCCTCGGCCTGATTCCGTGATTTGTAGCCTCCAGAATCGAAAGAAAATGGCAGTTCGAAAAAATTGACCATATTCTTTGGTGGTACCCTTTTGCAATCTGCCAAAAATTGACCCGGAATAAATCCTCCCAGATCGGTGCTTAATGGCATTTTCGTAATTTAGTGGGCGTCGACAGGCCATTTTCTTTGGATTTTGAAGGCTACAGATCATGGATTCAGCCTGAGAGTATTCTTCAATGATGATTAAGTCCATTAAGCACCGATTTGGGCGGATTTATTCCGGGTCAATTTTTGGCAGATTGCAAAGGGGGTACCATCACAGGTTTTGGGTGATTTTTCCGAAATGCCATTTTCTTTCGATTCTGGAGGCTACAGATCACGGAATCAGGCCGAGGCTATTCTCCACCGATAATGAAGTCTATTGATCCTATTCTCCACAAATGATAAGTCCATTAAGCACCGATTTGGGACAATTTATTTTCGGATGGCTGTTTCGTAATTTTGTGGGCGTCGATAGGCCATTTTCTTTGGATTTTGAAGGCTACAGATCACGGATTCGGCCTGAGACTATTCTTCAACGATGATTAAGTCCATTAAGCACCGATTTGGGCGGGTTTATTCCGGGTCAATTTTTGGCAGATTGCCAAAGGGTACCATCACAGGTTTTAGGCAATTTTTCCGAAATGCCATTTTCTTTCGATTCTGGAGGCTGCAGATCACGGAATCAGGCCGAGGCTATTCTCCACCGATAATGAAGTCTATTGATCCTATTCTCCACAAATGATAAGTCCATTAAGCACCGATTTGGGACAATTTATTTTCGGATGACATTTTCGTAATTTTGTGGGCGTCGACAGACCATTTTCTTTGGATTTTGAATGCTACAGATCACAGATTCGGCCTGAGACTATTCTTCAACGATGATTAAGTCCATTAAGCACCGATTTGGGCGGGTTTATTCCGGTTCAATTTTTGGCAGATTGCAAAGGGGTACCATCACAGGTTTTGGGCAATTTTTCGGAAATGCCATTTCCTTTCGATTCTGGAGGCTACAGATCACGGAATCAGGCCGAGGCTATTCTCCACCGATAATAAAGTCTATTGATCCCATTCTCCACAAGTGATAAGTCCATTAAGCACCGATTTGGGACAATTTATTTTCGGATGACATTTTCGTAATTTTGTGGCCGTCGACAGTCCATTTTCTTTGGATTTTGAATGCTACAGATCACGGATTCGGCCTGAGACTATTCTTCAACGATGATTAAGTCCATTAAGCACCGATTTGGGCGGATTTATTTCGGTTCAATTTTTGGCAGATTGCAAAGGGGTACCATCACAGGTTTTGGGCAATTTTTTGGAAATGCCATTTCCTTTCGATTTTGGAGGCTACAGATCAGGGAATCAGTCTGAGGCTATTCTCCACCGATAATAAAGTCTATTGATCCTATTCTCCACAAGTGATAAGTCCATTAAGCTCCGATTTGGGTCAATTTATTTTCGGATGGCATTTTCATAATTTTGTGGGCGTCGATAGGCCATTTTCTTTGGATTTTGAAGGCTACAGATCACGAATTCGGACTGAGACTATTCTTCAACGATGATTAAGTCCATTAAGCACCGATTTGGGTGAAATTTATTCCGGGTCAATTTTTGGCAGATTGCAAAGGGGTACCATCACAGGTTTTGAGCGAATTTTCCGAAATGCCATTTGATTTCGATTCTGGAGGCTACAGATCATGGAATCAGGCCGAGGCTATTCACCACCGATAATGAAGTCTATTGATCCTATTCTCCACAAATGATAAGTCCATTAAGCACCGATTTGGGACAAATTATTTTCGGATGGCATTTTTGTAATTTTGTGGGCATCGACAGGCCATTTTCTTTGCATTTTGAGGGCTATAGTTCACAGATTCGGCCTGAGACTATTCTTCAACGATGATTAAGTCCATTAAGCACCGATTTGGGCGGATTTATTCCGGGTCAATTTTTGGCAGATTGCAAAGGGTTACCATCACAGGTTTTGGGTGATTTTTCCGAAATGCCATTTTCTTTCGATTCTGGAGGCTACAAATCACGGAATCAGGCCGAGGCTATTCTCCACCGATAATGAAGTCTATTGATCCTATTCTCCACAAATGATAAGTCCATTAAGCACCGATTTGGGACAATTTATTTTCGGATGGCTGTTTCGTAATTTTGTGGGCGTCGACAGGCCATTTTCTTTGGATTTTGAAGGCTACAGATCACGGATTCGGCCTTAGACTATTCTTCAACGATGATTAAGTCCATTAAGCACCGATTTGGGCAAATTTATTCCGGGTCAATTTTTGGCAGATTGCCAAAGGGTACCATCACAGGTTTTGGGTGATTTTTCCGAAATGCCATTTTCTTTCGATTCTGGAGGCTACAGATCACGGAATCAGGCCGAGGCTATTCTCCACCGATAATGAAGTCTATTGATCCTATTCTCCCCAAATGATAAGTCCATTAAGCACCGATTTGGGACAATTTATTTTCGGATGGCATTTTCGTAATTTTGTGGGCGTCGACAAGGCATTTTCTTTTTGATTTTAAAGTCTATAGATCACGGATTCGACCTGAGACTATTCTTCAACGATGATAAGTCCATTAAGCACAGATTTGGGCGGATTTATTCCGGGTCAATATTTGGCAGATTGAAAAGGGGTACCATCACAGATTTTGGGCGATTTTTCCGAAATGCCATTTTCTTTCGATTCTGGAGGCTACAGATCACGGAATCAGGCCGAGACTATTTCTCACCGATAATGATGTCTATTGATCCTATTCTCCACAAATGATAAGTCCATTGTGCACCGATTTGGGACAATTTATTTTCGGATGGCATTTTTGTAATTTTTTGGGCGTCGACATGCCATTTTCTTTGGATTTTAAAGGCTACAGATCACGGATTCGGCCTGATACTATTCTTAAACGATGATTAAGTCCATTAAGCACCGATTTGGGCGGATTTATTCCGGGTCAATTTTTGGCAGATTGCAAAGGGGTACCATCACAGGTTTTGGGCGATTTTTCCGAAATGCCATTTTCTTTCGATTCTGGAGGCTACAAATCACGGAATCTGGCCGAGGCTATTCTCCACCGATAATGAAGTCTATTGATCCTATTCTCCACAAATGATAAGTCCATTAAGCACCGATTTGGGACAATTTATTTTCGGATGGCATTTTCGTAATTTTGTGGGCGTCGACATGCCATTTTCTTTGGATTTTGAAGGCTACAGATCACGGATTCGGCCTGAGACTATTCTTCAACGATGATTAAGTCCATTAAGCACCGATTTGGGCGGATTTATTCCGGGTCAATTTTTGGCAGATTGCAAAGGGGTATCTTTACAGGTTTTGGGCGATTTTTCCGAAATGCCATTTTCTTTCGATTCTGGAGGCTACAGATCACGGAATTGGCCGAGTCTATTCTCCACCGATAATGAAGTCTATTGATCCTATTCTCCACAAATGATAAGTCCATTAAGCAGTGACTTGGGACAATTTATTTTCGGATGGCATTTTCCTAATTTTGTGGGCGCCGACAGGCCATTTTCTTTGGATTTTGAAGGCTACAGATCACGGATTCGGCCTGAGACTATTCTTCAACGATGATTAAGGCCATTAAGTACCGATTTGGGCGGATTTATTCCGTGTCAATTTTTGGCAGATTGCATAGGGGTACCATCACAGGTTTTTGGTGATTTTTCCGAAATGCCATTTTCTTTCGATTCTGGAGGCTGCAGATCACGGAATCAGGCCGAGGCTATTCCCCAATGATAATGAAGTCTATTGATCCTATTCTCCACAAATGATAAGTTCATTAAGCACCGATTTGGGACAATTTATTTTCGAATGGCTGTTTCGTAATTTTGTGGGCGTCGACATGACATTTTCTTTGGATTTTGAATGCTACAGATCACGGATTCGGCCGGAGACTATTCTTCAACGATGATTAAGTCCATTAAGCACCGATTTGGACGGATTTATTCCGGGTCAATTTTTGGCAGATTGCCAAAGGGTACCATCACAGGTTTTGGGCGATTTTTACGAAATGCCATTTTCTTTCGATTCTGGAGGCTGCAGATCACGGAATCAGGCCGAGGCTATTCTCCACCGATAATGAAGTCTATTGATCCTATTCTCCACAAATGATAAGTCCATTAAGCACTGATTTGGGACTATTTATTTTCGGATGGCATTATCCTAATTTTGTGGGCGTCGACATGCCATTTTCTTTGGATTTTGAAGGCTACAGATCACGGATTCGGCCTGAGACTATTCTTCAACGATGATTAAGCCCATTAAGTACCGATTTGGGCGGATTTATTCCGTGTCAATTTTTGGCAGATTGTATAGGGGTACCATCACAGGTTTTTGGTGATTTTTCCGAAATGCCATTTTCTTTCGATTCTGGAGGCTGCAGATCACGGAATCAGGCCGAGGCTATTCCCCAATGATAATGAAGTCTATTGATCCTATTCTCCACAAATGATAAGTTCATTAAGCACCGATTTGGGACAATTTATTTTCGGATGGCTGTTTCGTAATTTTGTGGGCGTCGACAAGACATTTTCTTTGGATTTTGAATGCTACAGATCACGGATTCGGCCGGAGACTATTCTTCAACGATGATTAAGTCCATTAAGCACCGATTTGGACGGATTTATTCCGGGTCAATTTTTGGCAGATTGCCAAAGGGTACCATCACAGGTTTTGGGCGATTTTTACGAAATGCCATTTTCTTTTGATTCTGGAGGCTGCAGATCACGGAATCAGACCGAGGCTATTCTCCACCGATAATGAAGTCTATTGATCCTATTCTCCACAAATGATAAGTCCATTAAGCACTGATTTGGGACAATTTATTTTCGGATGGCATTATCGTAATTTTGTGGGCGTCGACAGTCCATTTTCTTTGGATTTTGAAGGCTACAGATCACGGATTCGGCATGAGACTATTCTTCAACAATGATTAAGTCCATTAAGCACCGATTTGGGTGAAATTTATTCCGGGTCAATTTTTGGCAGATTGCAAAGGGGTACCATCACAGGTTTTGAGCGAATTTTCCGAAATGCCATTTGATTTCGATTCTGGAGGCTACAGATCATGGAATCAGGCCGAGGCTATTCACCACCGATAATGAAGTCTATTGATCCTATTCTCCACAAATGATAAGTCCATTAAGCACCGATTTGGGACAAATTATTTTCGGATGGCATTTTTGTAATTTTGTGGGCATCGACAGGCCATTTTCTTTGCATTTTGAGGGCTATAGTTCACAGATTCGGCCTGAGACTATTCTTCAACGATGATTAAGTCCATTAAGCACCGATTTGGGCGGATTTATTCCGGGTCAATTTTTGGCAGATTGCAAAGGGTTACCATCACAGGTTTTGGGTGATTTTTCCGAAATGCCATTTTCTTTCGATTCTGGAGGCTACAGATCACGGAATCAGGCCGAGGCTATTCTCCACCGATAATGAAGTCTATTGATCCTATTCTCCACAAATGATAAGTCCATTAAGCACCGATTTGGGACAATTTATTTTCGGATGGCTGTTTCGTAATTTTGTGGGCGTCGACAGGCCATTTTCTTTGGATTTTGAAGGCTACAGATCACGGATTCGGCCTTAGACTATTCTTCAACGATGATTAAGTCCATTAAGCACCGATTTGGGCAAATTTATTCCGGGTCAATTTTTGGCAGATTGCCAAAGGGTACCATCACAGGTTTTGGGTGATTTTTCCGAAATGTCATTTTCTTTCGATTCTGGAGGCTACAGATCACGGAATCAGGCCGAGGCTATTCCCCACCGATAATGAAGTCTATTGATCCTATTCTCCGCAAATGATAAGTCCATTAAGCACCGATTTGGGACAATTTATTTTCGGATGGCATTTTCGTAATTTTGTGGGCGTCGACAAGGCATTTTCTTTTTGATTTTAAAGTCTATAGATCACGGATTCGACCTGAGACTATTCTTCAACGATGATAAGTCCATTAAGCACAGATTTGGGCGGATTTATTCCGGGTCAATTTTTGGCAGATTGCAAAGGGGTACCATCACAGATTTTGGGCGATTTTTCCGAAATGCCATTTTCTTTCGATTCTGGAGGCTACAGATCACGGAATCAGGCCGAGACTATTTCTCACCGATAATGATGTCTATTGATCCTATTCTCCACAAATGATAAGTCCATTGTGCACCGATTTGGGACAATTTATTTTCGGATGGCATTTTTGTAATTTTTTGGGCGTCGACATGCCATTTTCTTTGGATTTTAAAGGCTACAGATCACGGATTCGGCCTGATACTATTCTTAAACGATGATTAAGTCCATTTAGCACCGATTTGGGCGGATTTATTCCGGGTCAATTTTTGGCAGATTGCAAAGGGGTATCATCACAGGTTTTGGGCGATTTTTCCGAAATGCCATTTTCTTTCGATTCTGGAGGCTACAAATCACGGAATCTGGCCGAGGCTATTCTCCACCGATAATGAAGTCTATTGATCCTATTCTCCACAAATGATAAGTCCATTAAGCACCGATTTGGGACAATTTATTTTCGGATGGCATTTTCGTAATTTTGTGGGCGTCGACATGCCATTTTCTTTGGATTTTGAAGGCTACAGATCACGGATTCGGCCTGAGACTATTCTTCAACGATGATTAAGTCCATTAAGTACCGATTTGGGCGGATTTATTCCGGGTCAACTTTTGGCAGATTGCAAAGGGGTATCTTTACAGGTTTTGGGCGATTTTTCCGAAATGCCATTTTCTTTCGATTCTGGAGGCTACAGATCACGGAATTGGCCGAGTCTATTCTCCACCGATAATGAAGTCTATTGATCCTATTCTCCACAAATGATAAGTCCATTAAGCAGTGACTTGGGACAATTTATTTTCGGATGGCATTTTCCTAATTTTGTGGGCGCCGACAGGCCATTTTCTTTGGATTTTGAAGGCTACAGATCACGGATTCGGCCTGAGACTATTCTTCAACGATGATTAAGGCCATTAAGTACCGATTTGGGCGGATTTATTCCGTGTCAATTTTTGGCAGATTGCATAGGGGTACCATCACAGGTTTTTGGTGATTTTTCCGAAATGCCATTTTCTTTCGATTCTGGAGGCTGCAGATCACGGAATCAGGCCGAGGCTATTCCCCAATGATAATGAAGTCTATTGATCCTATTCTCCACAAATGATAAGTTCATTAAGCACCGATTTGGGACAATTTATTTTCGAATGGCTGTTTCGTAATTTTGTGGGCGTCGACATGACATTTTCTTTGGATTTTGAATGCTACAGATCACGGATTCGGCCGGAGACTATTCTTCAACGATGATTAAGTCCATTAAGCACCGATTTGGACGGATTTATTCCGGGTCAATTTTTGGCAGATTGCCAAAGGGTACCATCACAGGTTTTGGGCGATTTTTACGAAATGCCATTTTCTTTCGATTCTGGAGGCTGCAGATCACGGAATCAGGCCGAGGCTATTCTCCACCGATAATGAAGTCTATTGATCCTATTCTCCACAAATGATAAGTCCATTAAGCACTGATTTGGGACTATTTATTTTCGGATGGCATTATCCTAATTTTGTGGGCGTCGACATGCCATTTTCTTTGGATTTTGAAGGCTACAGATCACGGATTCGGCCTGAGACTATTCTTCAACGATGATTAAGCCCATTAAGTACCGATTTGGGCGGATTTATTCCGTGTCAATTTTTGGCAGATTGTATAGGGGTACCATCACAGGTTTTTGGTGATTTTTCCGAAATGCCATTTTCTTTCGATTCTGGAGGCTGCAGATCACGGAATCAGGCCGAGGCTATTCCCCAATGATAATGAAGTCTATTGATCCTATTCTCCACAAATGATAAGTTCATTAAGCACCGATTTGGGACAATTTATTTTCGGATGGCTGTTTCGTAATTTTGTGGGCGTCGACAAGACATTTTCTTTGGATTTTGAATGCTACAGATCACGGATTCGGCCGGAGACTATTCTTCAACGATGATTAAGTCCATTAAGCACCGATTTGGACGGATTTATTCCGGGTCAATTTTTGGCAGATTGCCAAAGGGTACCATCACAGGTTTTGGGCGATTTTTACGAAATGCCATTTTCTTTTGATTCTGGAGGCTGCAGATCACGGAATCAGACCGAGGCTATTCTCCACCGATAATGAAGTCTATTGATCCTATTCTCCACAAATGATAAGTCCATTAAGCACTGATTTGGGACAATTTATTTTCGGATGGCATTATCGTAATTTTGTGGGCGTCGACAGTCCATTTTCTTTGGATTTTGAAGGCTACAGATCACGGATTCGGCATGAGACTATTCTTCAACAATGATTAAGTCCATTAAGCACCGATTTGGGCGGATTTATTCCGGGTCAATTTTTGGCAGATTGCAAAGGGGTACCATCACAGGTTTTGGACAATTTTTCCGAAATGCCATTTTCTTTCGATTCTGGAGGCTACAGATCACGGAATCAGGCGGAGGCTTTTCTCCACCGATAATGAAGTCTATTGATCCTAATCTCCACAAATGATAAGTCAATTAAGCACCGATTTGGGACAATTTATTTTCGCATGACATTTTCGTAATTTTGTGGGCGTCGACAGGCGATTTTCTTTGGATTTTGAAGACTACAGATCAAGGATTCGACCTGAGACTATTCTTCAACGAAGATTAAGTCCATTAAGCACCGATTTGGGCGGATTTATTCCGGGTCAATTTTTGGCAGATTGCAAAGGGGTTCCATCACTGATTTTGAGCGATTTTTCCGAAATGCCATTTTCTTTCGATTCTGGAGGCTAAAGATTACGGAATAAGGCCGAGGCTATTCTCCACCGAGAATGAAGTCTATTGATCCTATTCTCCACAAATGATAAGTCCATTAAGCACCGATTTGGGATAATTTATTTTCGGATGGCATTTTCGTAATTTTGTGGGCGTCGACAAGCCATTTTCTTTGGATTTTGAAGGCTACAGAACACGAATTCGGCTTGAGACTATTATTCAACAATGATTAAGTCCATTAAGCACCGATTTGGTCGGATTTATTCCGGGTCAATTTTTGGCAGATTGCAAAGGGGTACCATCACAGGTTTTGGGCAATTTTTCCGAAATGCCATTTTCTTTCGATTCTAGAGGCTACAGATCACGGAATTAGGCCGAGGCTATTCCACATCGATAATGAAGTCTATTGATCCTATTCTCCACCAATGATAAGTCCATTAAGCACCGATTTGGGACAATTTATTTTCGGATGGCATTTTCGTAATTTTGTGGGCGTCGACATGCCGTTTTCTTTGGATTTTGAAGGCTATAGATCACAGATTCGGCCTGAGACTATTCTTCAACGATGATTAAGTCCATTAAGTACCGATTTGGGCGGATTTATTCCGGGTCAATTTTTGGCAGATTGCAAAGGGTGTACCATCACAGGTTTTGGGTGATTTTTCCGAAATGTCATTTTCTTTCGATTCTGGAGGCTACAAATCAAGAAATCAGGCCGAGGCTATTCTCCACCGATAATGAAGTCTATTGATCCTATTCTCCACAAATGATAAGTCCATTAAGCACCGATTTGGGGCAATTTATTTTCGGATGGCATTTTCGTAATTTTGTGGGCGTCGACAGGCCATTTTCTTTGGATTTTGAAGGCTACAGATCACGAATTCGGCTTGAGACTATTCTTCAACAATGATTATGTCCATTAAGCACCAATTTGGGCGGGTTTATTCCGGGTCAATTTTTGGCAGATTGCAAAGGGATACCATCACTGGTTTTAGGCAATTTTTTCCGAAATGCCATTTTCTTTCGATTCTGGAGGCTACAGATCACGGAATCAGGTCGAGGCTATTCTCCACCGATAATGAAGTCTATTGATCCTAATCTCCACAAATGATAAGTCAATTAAGCACCGATTTGGGACAATTTATTTTCGCATGACATTTTCGTAATTTTGTGGGCGTCGACAGGCGATTTTCTTTAGATTTTTAAGACTACAGATCACGGAGTCGGCCTGAGACTATTCTTCAACCAAGATTAAGTCCATTAAGCATCGATTTGGGCAGATTTATTCCCGGTCAATTTTTGGCAGATTGCAAAGGGGTACCATCACTGATTTTGAGCGATTTTTCCGAAATGTCATTTTCTTTCGATTCTGGAGGCTAAAGATCACGGAATAAGGCCGAGGCTAATCTCCACCGATAATGAAGTCTATTGATCCTATTCTCCACAAATGATAAGTCCATTAAGCAACGATTTGGGACAATTTATTTTCGGATGGCATTTTCGTAATTTTGTGGGTGTCGAAAGACCATTTTCTTTGGATTTTGAAGGCTACAGATCACGGATTCGGCCTGAGACTATTCTTCAATGATGGTTAAGTCCATTAAGCACCGATTTGGGCGGATTTATTCCGGGTCAATTTTTGGCAGATTGCAAAGGGGTACCATCACAGGTTTTGGGCAATTTTTCCAAAATGCCATTTTCTTTCGATTCTGGAGTCTACAGATCACGGAATCAGGCCGAGGCTATTCTCCACCGATAATGAAGTCTATTGATCCTATTCTACACAAATGATAAGTCAATTAAGCACCGATTTGGGACAATTTATTTTCGCATGGCATTTTCGTAATTTTGTGGGTGTCGACAGGCCATTTTCTTTGGATTTTGAAGACTACAGATCACGGATTCGGCCTGAGACTATTCTTCAACGATGATTAAGTCCATTAAGCACCGATTTGGCGGATTTGTTACGGGTCAACTTTTGGAAGTTTGCCAAGGGTACTATCACTGGTTTTGGGCGATTTTTCCGAAATGGCATTTTCTTTCGATTCTGGAGGCTGCAGATCACGGAATCAGGCTGAGGCTATTCTCCACCGATAATGAAGTCTATTGATCCTATTGTCCACAAATGATAAGTCCATGAAGCACCGATTTGGTACAATTTATTTTCGGATGGCAGTTTCGTAATTTTGTGGGCGTCGACATGCCATTTTCTTTGGATTTTGAAGGCTAAAGATCACAGATTCGGCCTGAGACTATTCTTGAACAATGATTAAGTCCATTAAGTACCGATTTGGGCGGATTTATTCTGGGTCAATTTTTGGCAGATTGCAAAGGGGTACCATCACAGGTTTTGAGTGATTTTTCTGAAATGCCATTTTCTTTCGATTCTGGAGGCTAAAAATAACGGAATCAGGCCGAGGCTATTCTCCACCGATAATGAAGTCTATTGATCCTATTCTCCACAAATGATAAGTCCATTAAGCACCGATTTGGGACAATTTATTTTCGGATGGCATTTTCATAATTTTGTGGGCGTCGACAGGCCGTTTTCTTTGGATTTTGAAGGCTACAGATCACGAATTCGGCTTGAGACTTTTCTTCAATGATAATTAAGTCCTTTAAGCACCGATTTGGGCGGATTTATTCCGGGTCAATTTTTGGCATATTGCAAAGGGGTACCATCACAGGTTTTGGGCAATTTTTCCGAAATTCCATTTTCTTTCGATTCTGGAGGCTACAGATCACGGAATCAGGCCGAGGCTATTCTCCACAGATAATGAAGTCTATTGATCCTAATCTCCACAAATGATAAGTCAATTAAGCACCGAGTTGGGACAATTTATTTTCGCATGGCATTTTCGTAAATTTGTGGGCGTCGACAGGCCATTTTCTTTGGATTTTGAAGGCTACAGATCACGAATTCGGCTTGAGACTATTCTTCAACAATGATTAAGTCCATTAAGCACCGATTTGGGCGGATTTATTCCGGGTCAATTTTTGGCAGATTGCAAAGGGGTACCATCACAGGTTTTGGGAAATTTCCGAAATGCCATTTTCTTTCGATTCTGGAGACTACAGATCACGGAATCATGCCGAGGCTATTATCCACCGATAATGAAGTCTATTGATCCTATTCTCCACAAATGATAAGTCCATTAAGCCCCGATTTGGGATAATTTATTTTCGGATGGCATTTTCGTAATTTGGTGGGCGTCGACAGCCATTTTCTTTGGATTTGAAGGCTACAGATCACGGATTCGCCTGAGACTATTCTTCACGATGATACAGTCCATTAAGCACCGATTTTGGCGGATTGTTCGGGTCAATTTTTGGCAGATTGCAAAGGGGTATCGGATTTATTCCGGGGTCAATTTTTGGCAGATTGCAAAGGGGTACCATCACAGGTTTTGGGCAATTTTTCCGAAATGCCATTTTCTTTCGATTCTGGAGGCTACAGATCACGGAATCATGCCAAGGCTATTCTCCACCGATAATGAAGTCTATTGATCCTATTCTCCACAAATGATAAGTCTATTAATCAACGATTTGGGACAATTTATTTTCGGATGGCATTTTCGTAATTTTGTGGGCGTCGACAGGCCATTTTCTTTGGATTTTGAAGACTACAGATCACAGATTCGGCCTGAGACTATTCTTCAATGATGATTAAGTCCATTAAGCACCGATTTTGGCGGATTTGTTCCGGGTCAATTTTTGGGAGATTGCAAAGGGGGTACCATCACAGATTTTGGGCCTCTTTTCCGAAATGCCATTTTCTTTCGATTCTAGAGGCTGCAGATCACGGAATCAGGCCGAGGCTATTCTCCACCGATAATGAAGTCTATTGATCCTATTCTCCACAAATGATAAGTCTATTAAGCAACGATTTGGTACAATTTATTTTCGGATGGCATTTTCGTAATTTTGTGGGTGTCGACATGCCATTTTCTTTGGATTTTGAAGGCTACAGATCACGGATTAGGACTGAGACTATTCTTCAACGATGATTAAGTCCATTAAGCACAGATTTGGGCGGATTTGTTCCGGGTCAATTTTTGGCAGATTGCAAAGGGGTACCATCACAGATTTTGGGCCTTTTTTCCGAAATGCCATTTTCTTTCGATTCTGGAGGCTACAGATCACGGAATCAGGCCGAGGCTATTCTCCACTGATAATGAAGTCTATTGATCCTAATCTCCACAAATGATAAGTCAATTAAGCACCGAGTTGGGACAATTTATTTTCGCATGGCATTTTCGTAAATTTGTGGGCATCGACAGGCCATTTTCTTTGGATTTTGAAGACTACAGATCACAGATTCGGCCTGAGACTATTCTTCAATGATGATTAAGTCCATTAAGCACCGATTTGGGTAGATTTATTCCGGATCAATTTTTGGCAGATTGCAAAGGGGTACCATCACAGATTTTGGGCCTTTTTTCCGAAATGCCATTTTCTTTCGATTCTGGAGGCTACAGATCACGGAATCAGGCCGAGGCTATTCTCCACCGATAATGAAGTCTATTGATCCTAATCTCCACAAATGATAAGTCAATTAAGCACCGAGTTGGGACAATTTATTTTCGCATGGCATTTTCGTAAATTTGTGGGCGTCGACAGGCCATTTTCTTTGGATTTTGAAGGCTACAGATCACGAATTCGGCTTGAGACTATTCTTCAACAATGATTAAGTCCATTAAGCACCGATTTGGGCGGATTTATTCCGGGTCAATTTTTGGCAGATTGCAAAGGGGTACCATCACAGGTTTTGGGCAATTTTTCCGAAATGCCATTTTCTTTCGATTCTGGAGGCTACAGATCACGGAATCATGCCGAGGCTATTCTCCACCGATAATGAAGTCTATTGATCTTATTCTCCACAAATGATAAGTCCATTAAGCCCCGATTTGGGATAATTTATTTTCGGATGGCATTTTCGTAATTTTGTGGGCGTCGACAGGCCATTTTCTTTGGATTTTGAAGGCTACAAATCATGGATCGGCCTGAGACTATTCTTCAACGATGATTAAGTTCATTAAGCACCGATTTGGGCGGATTTATTCCGAGTCAATTTTTGGAAGATTGCAAAGGGGTACCATCACAGATTTTGGGCGATTTTTCCGAAATGCTATTTTTTCGATTCTGGAGGCTACAGATCACGGAATCAGGCCGAGGCTATTCTCCTCGAATAATGAAGTCTATTGATCCTATTCTCCACAAATGATAAGTCCATTAAGCATCGATTTGGGAAAATTTATTTTCGGATGGCATTTTCGTAATTTTGTGGGCGTCGACAGGCCATTTTCTTTGGATTTTGAAGGCTACAGATCACGGATTCGTCCTGAGACTATTCTTCAAGGATGATTAAGTCCATTAAGCACCGATTTGGGTGAATTTATTCCGGGTCAATTTTTGGCAGATTGCAAAGGGGTACCATCACAGATTTCGGGCGATTTTTCCAAAATGCAATTTTCTTTCGATTCTGGAGGCTATAGATCACAGAATCAGGCCGAGGCTATTCTCCACCGATAATGAAGTCTATTGATCCTATTCTGTACAAATGATAAGTCCATTAAGCACCAATTTGGGACAATTTATTTTCGAATGGCATTTTCGTAATTTTGTTGGCGTCGACAGGAGATTTTCTTTGGATTTTGAAGGATACCGATCATGGATTCGGCCTGAGACTATTCTTCAATGATGATTAAGTCCATTAAGCACCGATTTGGGCAGATTTATTCCCAGCCAATTTTTGGCAGATTGCAAAGGGGTACCATCACAGATTTTGGGCGATTTTTCCAAAATGCTATTTTCTTTCGATTCTGGAGGATACAGATCACGGAATCAGGCCGAGGCTATTCTCCACCGATAATGAAGTCTATTGATCCTAATCTCCACAAATGATAAGTCAATTAAGCACCGAGTTGGGACAATTTATTTTCGCATGGCATTTTCGTAAATTTGTGGGGGTCGACAGGCCATTTTCTTTGGATTTTGAAGGCTACAGATCACGAATTCGGCTTGAGACTATTCTTCAACAATGATTAAGTCCATTAAGCACCGATTTGGGCGGATTTATTCCGGGTCAATTTTTGGCAGATTGCAAAGGGGTACCATCACAGGTTTTGGGCAATTTTTCCGAAATGCCATTTTCTTTCGATTCTGGAGGCTACAGATCACGGAATCATGCCGAGGCTATTCTCCACCGATAATGAAGTCTATTGATCCTATTCTCCACAAATGATAAGTCCATTAAGCCCCGATTTGGGATAATTTATTTTCGGATGGCATTTTCGTAATTTTCTGGGCGTCGACAGGCCATTTTCTTTGGATTTTGAAGGCTACAAATCATGGATTCGGCCTGAGACTATTCTTCAACGATGATTAAGTCCATTAAGCACCGATTTGGGCGGATTTATTCCGAGTCAATTTTTGGCAGATTGCAAAGGGGTACCATCACAGATTTCGGGCGATTTTTCCAAAATGCTATTTTTTTCGATTCTTGAGCTACAGATCACGGAATCAGGCCGAGGCTATTCTCCTCGAATAATTAAGTCTATTGATCCTATTCTCCACAAATGATAAGTCCATTAAGCATCGATTTGGGAAAATTTATTTTCGGATGGCATTTTCGTAATTTTGTGGGCGTCGACAGGCCATTTTCTTTGGATTTTGAAGGCTACAGATCACGGATTCGGCCTGAGACTATTCTTCAACGATGATTACGTCCATTAAGCACCGATTTGGGCGAATTTATTCCAGGTCAATTTTTGGCAGATTGCAAAGGGGTACCATCACAGATTTCGGGCGATTTTTCCGAAATGCAATTTTCTTTCGATTCTGGAGGCTATAGATCACAGAATCAGGCCGAGGCTATTCTCCACCGATAATGAACTCTATTGATCCTATTCTGTACAAATGATAAGTCCATTAAGCACCAATTTGGGACAATTTATTTTCGAATGGCATTTTCGTAATTTTTTTGGCGTCGACAGGAGATTTTCTTTGGATTTTGAAGGCTACAGATCATGGATTCGGCCTGAGACTATTCTTCAATGATGATTAAGTCCATTAAGCACCGATTTGGGCATATTTATTCCCAGTCAATTTTTGGCAGATTGCAAAGGGGTACCATCACAGATTTTGGGCGATTTTTCCAAAATGCTATTTTCTTTCGATTCTGGAGGATACAGATCACGGAATCAGGCCGAGGCTATTCTCCTCGAATAATGAAGTCTATTGATCCTATTCTCCACAAATGATAAGTCCATTAAGCACCGATTTGGGACAATTTATTTTCGGATGGCATTTTCGTAATTTTGTGGGCGTCGACAGGCCGTTTTCTTTGGATTTTGAAGGCTACAGATCACGGATTCGGCTTGAGACTTTTATTCAATGATTAAGTCCTTTAAGCACCGATTTGGGCGGATTTATTCCGGGTCAATTTTTGGCAGATTGCAAAGGGGTACCATCACAGGTTTTGGGCAATTTTTCCGAAATGCCATTTTCTTTCCATTCTGGAGGCTACAGATCACGGAATCAGGCCGAGGCTATTCTCCACCGATAATGAAGTCTATTGATCCTAATCTCCACAAATGATAAGTCAATTAAGCACCGATTTGGGACAATTTATTTTCGCATGGCATTTTCATAAATTTGTGGGCGTCCACAGGCCATTTTCTTTGGATTTTGAAGACTACAGATCATGGATTCGGCCTGAGACTATTCTTCAACGAAGATTAAGTCCATTAAGCATCTATTTGGGCGGATTTATTCCGGGGTCAATTTTTGGCAGATTGCAAAGGGGTAGCATCACAGATTTTGAGCGATTTTTCCGAAATGTCATTTTCTTTCGATTCTGGAGGCTAAAGATCACGGAATATGGCCGAGGTTATTCTCCACAGATAATGAAGTCTATTGATCCTATTATCCACAAATGATAAGTCCATTTAGTACCGATTTGGGACAATTTATTTTCGGATGGCATTTTCGTAATTTTGTGGGTGTCGACATGCCATTTTCTTTGGATTTTGAAGGCTACAGATCACGGATTAGGACTGAGACTATTCTTCAACGATGATTAAGTCCATTAAGCACCGATTTTGGCGGATTTGTTCCGGGTCAATTTTTGGCAGATTGCAAAGGGGGTACCATCACAGATTTTGGGTCTTTTTTCCGAAATGCCATTTTCTTTCGATTCTAGAGGCTGCAGATCACGGAATCAGGCCGAGGCTATTCTCCACCGATAATGAAGTCTATTGATCCTATTCTCCACAAATGATAAGTCCATTAAGCAACGATTTGGGACAATTTATTTTCGGATGGCATTTTCGTAATTTTGTGAGTGTCGACATGCCATTTTCTTTGGATTTTGAAGGCTACATATCACGGATTAGGACTGAGACTATTCTTCAACGATGATTAAGTCCATTAAGCACCGATTTTGGCGGATTTGTTCCAGGTCAATTTTTGGCAGATTGCAAAGGGGGTACCATCACAGATTTTGGGCCTTTTTTCCGAAATGCCATTTTCTTTCGATTCTGGAGGCTACAGATCACGGAATCAGGCCGAGGCTATTCACCACCGATAATGAAGTCTATTGATCCTAATCTCCACAAATGATAAGTCAATTAAGCACCGAGTTGGGACAATTTATTTTCGCATGGCATTTTCGTAAATTTGTGGGCGTCGACAGGCCATTTTCTTTGGATTTTTAAGACTACAGATCACGGATTCGGCCTGAGACTATTCTTCAACGAAGATTAAGTCCATTAAGCATCTATTTGGGCGGATTTATTCCGGGGTCAATTTTTGGCAGATTGCAAAGGGGTACCATCACAGGTTTTAGGCAATTTTTCCGAAATGCCATTTTCTTTCGATTCTGGAGGCTACAGATCACGGAATCATGCCGAGGCTATTCTCCACCGATAATGAAGTCTATTGATCCTATTCTCCACAAATGATAAGTCCATTAATCAACGATTTGGGACAATTTATTTTCGGATGGCATTTTCGTAATTTTGTGGGCGTCGACAGGCCATTTTCTTTGGATTTTGAAGACTACAGATCACAGATTCGGCCTGAGACTATTCTTCAATGATGATTAAGTCCATTAAGCACCGATTTGGGTGGATTTATTCCGGATCAATTTCTGGCAGATTGCAAAGGGGTACCATCACAGATTTTGGGCTTTTTTTCCGAAATGCCATTTTCTTTCGATTCTAGAGGCTGCAGATCACGGAATCAGGCCGAGGCTATTCTCCACCGATAATGAAGTCTATTGATCCTATTCTCCACAAATGATAAGTCCATTAAGCAACGATTTGGGACAATTTATTTTCGGATGGCATTTTCGTAATTTTGTGAGTGTCGACATGCCATTTTCTTTGGATTTTGAAGGCTACAGATCACGGATTAGGACTGAGACTATTCTTCAACGATGATTAAGTCCATTAAGCACCAATTTGGGCGGATTTGTTCCGGGTCAATTTTTGGCAGATTGCAAAGGGGGTACCATCACAGATTTTGGGCCTTTTTTCCGAAATGCCATTTTCTTTCGATTCTGGAGGCTACAGATCACGGAATCAGGCCGAGGCTATTCACCACCGATAATGAAGTCTATTGATCCTAATCTCCACAAATGATAAGTCAATTAAGCACCGAGTTGGGACAATTTATTTTCGCATGGCATTTTCGTAAATTTGTGGGCGTCGACAAGCCATTTTCTTTGGATTTTTAAGACTACAGATCACGGATTCGGCCTGAGACTATTCTTCAACGAAGATTAAGTCCATTAAGCATCTATTTGGGCGGATTTATTCCGGGGTCAATTTTTGGCAGATTGCAAAGGGGTACCATCACAGGTTTTAGGCAATTTTTCCGAAATGCCATTTTCTTTCGATTCTGGAGGCTACAGATCACGGAATCATGCCGAGGCTATTCTCCACCGATAATGAAGTCTATTGATCCTATTCTCCACAAATGATAAGTCCATTAAGCCCCGATTTGGGATAATTTATTTTCGGATGGCATTTTCGTAATTTTGTGGGCGTCGACAGGCCATTTTCTTTGGATTTTGAAGGCTACAAATCATGGATTCGGCCTGAGACTATTCTTCAACGATGATTAAGTCCATTAAGCACCGATTTGGGCGGATTTATTCCGAGTCAATTTTTGGCAGATTGCAAAGGGGTACCATCACAGATTTTGGGCGATTTTTCCGAAATGCTATTTTTTTCGATTCTGGAGGCTACAGATCACGGAATCAGGCCGAAGCTATTCTCCTCGAATAATGAAGTCTATTGATCCTATTCTCCACAAATGATAAGTCCATTAAGCATCGATTTGGGAAAATTTATTTTCGGATGACATTTTCGTAATTTTGTGGGCGTGGACTTTCATTTTCTTTGGATTTTGAAGGCTACATATCACGGATTCGGCCTGAGACTCACTACAACAAATTCGGCTTATTATGACGAGATAATTTTGTCATATTAGATACCATTTTTGTCATATTAGGTACAATATGACAAGAGCTGTTGTCACAAAGGTTTGTCATTTTATCGCCGTCAAGATAGGTCAAATGTGACAAAAATATAAAACAAGGTTGTCACATTTGCTTTCAGTATAGCTGAGGTTCTGGGTAGTCTATTGTGACAAAAAAAGGTGTTATGACGACATATTTTGTCATTATGTTTGTCATAATCTAGTGATTTTGGGGAGAATTTTCGTCATATTACACGGTTATATTTTGTCATAAATGTATATTGTGACGACTACATTTTGTCACAAGTGTTTATTGTGACAACATTATTTTGTCATAACTGAATATTATGATGAATATACTTTGTCCTAACTGCATATTATGACAACTATAGGTTGTTAGGAAAGGTGTTTAACTGTCTCATGTCTAATATGACAAGAGAACAATTTGTCAAGCAATGTACATAATGTGACGACATGACGTTGTTGTCACATTTGACCTACTTCAAAAAATTTATAATTCGAAATTGATTGCTGCATTGCAACCTGATAACGGAAAGATAATCAAAGATCCAAAACATTACAACCATTTCCATGACATTCTAACTCCTTGTTCAACATAACCAAACATTCTAAGTTGTCCACTATGACACAAAACATTCTAACTCCTTTGCGGATCTTGGGTTCTCCTTTGGTCCATACTTCACCTTTTTCTTCAGGACCTTCTAAATAATCTCATGACTGGCTCCTCAAGTCAATAATGATACGGTGATGAGCTTGATCCTCTTGGACTTCTCATGAGAACAACGAAGCTCTGGTCGAACGGACAAGAATGCCATGATAGCATTACAGTTACCCTGCATCTTCAACTGACTGCAAAGTATTATCTTCTAATGCTAAGCCGTCCAAAGCACCAAAACCTACTGTGATAGTAGAAATGGTGGCAAACAAATTGTCTGCAATATATTTAAGATACAGATAACATATCTAAAGGCCTAACACTATCTGCTCTTAAATATACAAGTATTTAATAATATATGAAGTTTTAAATGTGTTTGATAAAGGCTGCTAATCCTAAATTCTAATAAATTTTACAGCACAAAAAACACAGAAAACATTTTGATCAATGTACGAAAGCAGAAATCGGGCATGCATTTGACATCTATAGACTTGATTCAAATGCCGGTCCCCAGTTTATAGAATTCTGAAGAACTAAAATTTTATGCAGCTCAAAAGTACAATTCGTTACAGATTCCCTGGTCTCAGTCACGCTTGCAAATGTGCACTTTAGAAGCGCTTTCAACTAGCCTACACACCAAGTCTTAATGCACCAGTCGGAAACGGAAATATTATATCGAATTAGCCACTGATTATATTCGGCCAATGCTCTCAATTCAAGGCTTCCTAAAGAATAGCTATAGAGTCGCAAAGTAGGGAATCAAGAAACCGAGAAAGAATATAAGAACCAAAATGAAAACAACCAACCTGTATACTTGATTCGTCATTGCAGAATTCTGATTTCTCCAAGTAAGAAACGGCGAACTCCAACAATTGTTGCACAGCAACGATCACTATTGGCTTTGCCTGGTTAACTATCCACGCGATCACCACCAAGAATTGAAGAAATAATACCAATCAGTAACTAGTTAACTACTTGGGCGCTCAAACACAAAATTGGCAGTGCTTTCTTAGCCTAGCCAGAACAACCAAAAGCCTCCATGCAAGAACAAGAAACTCCTTGAACTTGAAAGCAGTTACTTCCGCTCTGTCTTCAAAAAGGGGGGGGGGGAAAGTACCTGAAAAAGATCTAGAAGCAGAGACGATCGCGAGGCCGAACGATACGACGGACTGGATCTGTGAATTCGTCCATAATTGGAACCCTAACTTCTTATCCTTGACACTATCGTCATCGTCATGCTCTTCTTCTTCGACGACGACGGAGACACCCCGCTTGAGAATCAAGTAGAAGTGCTGGAGGGCGATGGCGATGGAAGTGTCCGAGCGGAGGGAGTGCAGGAAATCGGAGGACGAGCTGCTGGATTCGAAGAGACGTCGGTGGAGTTTGATCAAGTGGTCTTCCATTATCGGCTAGGCGAAAGCTGGGAAATTTTGGGATCAGAACATGAATTCCTTGCGTCGGAGATTATGGTTTTGGTTTTATAGGCTGCTTCGAAAATTCTGCCCAGTTAGACACACTCATCAGTTAGAAAGGCGGTGAGGGGGAGACGAGAAAAGTGGAGGTAGCCGACGATGATTGAACTGGAAGATGAAGGTGGCGCCGAGCGGGAGAGCGGCTGCTATTGGATAAGAAGATGAAGTAGGGTTCTGATTTCTGAATCCCTCCTCTTGTCTCTTGACAAAGCTAGCCCGAGGCCCAAGCCCTTTCCAAATTGGGGTTTTTTTTTTCTCTCAACATTGTTAAGCGACTGCGTTTTAGCTTAATTTGGGCGGGGTTTTGGGGTGGAGCTTTTAGAGCTCTTCTCCGGTTCCTCACGAAATGGAATTAGGGTTCAATGAGCCCGATGTTTTTTATTTTTTTATTTTTTATGTTTCAGTTTATAATAACACTGATAAAGAGAAGAAGTGGAAAAAGAATCAATAAATTAAATAGGTATTAGGGGCAGGCGGGTGGGTGCATGATTTGAAATTTTCAATTACAGAGAAAATGTGGGCGGGCTTGGTGAAATTTTTTGGGCGGGACATGGCTGTAATTTAGGCGGGGTATGGTCAAATTTTGGGTGGGGAATGGGATTTGTGTGAGTTCAACAAGCAAATATGACGAAAATGTCTTTTGTCAAAAACGAAATCACTATATTATGACGAACATGCCTTTTGTCAAAGCCGAAACCACTATATTATGATGAACATGCCCTTTTGTCAGCTCGCCGTTGGATTATTGCTATCAATTGTGACAAAATACTTTGTCATTGAAATAATTCAGGAATGCATAATTTGACAAACTGAATTGTGACACAAAATATTTGTCATATTACTCACTTTAAATGACGAAATATTCTGACAACAAGAAATTTGTCACGGTTGAGTCTCTTATATCCCGATATGAGACGCCTATTTTGACAAAATTAATTGTGACACAAAATATTTGTCACATTACTCACTTTAAATGACGACTTATTCTGACAACATTTATTTTGTCACATTAGGCATACCAAATAGGACATATTTTATTTTTGTCATATCATCGTACCTATTGTGACAAATAGAAAATGACAAAATAAATTTTTTGTCCTAATAGGTCGAATTTGTTGTAGTGACTATTCTTCAACGATGATTAAGTCCATTAAGCACCGATTTGGGCGAATTTATTCCGGGTCAATTTTTGGCAGATTGCAAAGGGGTACCGTCACAGATTTCGGGCGATTTTTCCGAAATGCAATTTTCTTTCGATTCTGGAGGCTATAGATCACAGAATCAGGCCGAGGCTATTCTCCACCGATAATGAAATCTATTGATCCTATTCTGTACAAATGATAAGTCCATTAAGCACCAATTTGGGACAATTTATTTTCGAATGGCATTTTCGTAATTTTGTTGCCGTCGACAGGAGATTTTCTTTGGATTTTGAAGGCTACAGATCATGGATTCGGCCTGAGACTATTCTTCAATGATGATTAAGTCCATTAAGCACAGATTTGGGCAGATTTATTCCCAGTCAATTTTTGGCAGATTGTAAAGGGGTACCATCACAGATTTTGTGCGATTTTTCCAAAATGCTATTTTCTTTCGATTATGGAGGATACAGATCACGGAATCAGGCCGAGGCTATTCTCCTCGAATAATGAAGTCTATTGATCCTCTTCTCCACAAATGATAAGTCCATTAAGCACCGATTTGGGACAATTTATTTTCGGATGACATTTTCGTAATTTTGTGGGCGTCGACAGGCCATTTTCTTTGGATTTTGAAGGCTACAGATCACGGATTCGGCCTGAGACTATTCTTCAACGATGATTAAGTCCATTAAGCACCGATTTGGGCGGATTTATTCCGGGTCAATTTTTGGCAGATTGCAAAGGGGTACCATCACTGATTTTGGGCGATTTTTCCGAAATGCCATTTTCTTTCGATTCTGGAGGCTACAGATCACAGAATCAGGCCGAGGCTATTCTCCACCGATAATGAAGTCCATTGATCATATTCTGTACAAATGATAGGTCCATTAAGCACCGATTTTGGACAATTTATTTTCGGATGGCATTTTCGTAATTTTGTGGGCGTCGACAGGCCATTTTCTTTGGATTTTGAAGACTACAGATCACAGATTTGGCCTGAGACTATTCTTCAATGATGATTAATTCCATTATGCACCGATTAGGGTGGATTTATTCCGGGTCAATTTTTGGCAGATTGCAAAGGGTACCCATCACAGATTTTGATTGATTTTTCCGAAATGTCATTTTCTTTCGATTCTGGAGGCTAAAGATCACGAAATCAAGCTGAGGCTATTCTCCACCGATAATGAAGTCTATTAATCCTATTCTCCACAAATGATAAGTCCATTAATCAACGATTTGGGACAATTTATTTTCGGATGGCATTTTCGTAATTTTGTGGGCGTCGACAGGCCATTTTCTTTGGATTTTGAAGACTACAGATCACAGATTTGGCCTGAGACTATTCTTCAATGATGATTAAGTCCATTAAGCACTGATTTGGGTGGATTTATTCCGGGTTAATTTTTGGCAGATTGCAAAGGGGTACCATCTCTGGTTTTGGGCGATTTTTTCGAAATGCCATTTACTTTCTATTCTGGAGGCTACAGATCACGGAATTAGGCCGAGGCTATTCTCCACCAATAATGAAGTCTATTGATCCTATTCTCCACAAATGATAAGTCCGTTAAGCAACGATTTGGGACAATTTATTTTCGGATGGCATTTTCGTAATTTTGCGGGCGTCGACAAGCCATTTTCTTTGGATTTTGAAGGCTACAGATCACGGATTCGGCCTGACACTATTCTTCAACGATCGTTAAGTCCATTAATAACCGATTTGGGCGGATTTATTCCTGGTCAATTTTTGGCAGATTGCCAGGGTACCATCACAGGTTTTGGGCGATTTTTCCGAAATTCAATTTTCTTTCAATTATGGAGGCTGCAGATCACGGAATCATGCCGAGGCTATTCTCCACCGATAATGAAGTCTATTGATCTTTTTCTCCACAAATGATATGTCCATTAATCAACGATTTGGGGCAATTTATTTTCGGATGGCATTTTCGTAATTTTGTGGGCGTCGACAGGCCATTTTCTTTGGATTTTGAAGACTACATATCACTGATTCGGCCTAAAACTATTCTTCAATGATGATTAAGTCTATTAAGCACCGATTTGGGTGGATTTATTCTGGGTCAATTTTTGGCAGATTGCAAAGGGGGACCATCACAGATTTTGAGCGATTTTTCCGAAATGCCATTTTCTTTCGATTCTGGGGGCTAAAGATCACGGAATCAGGCCGAGGCTATTCTTCACCGATAATGAAGTCTATTGATCCTATTCTCCACAAATGATAAGTCCATTAAGCACCGATTTGGAACAATTTTTTTTCGGATGACATTTTAGTAATTTTGCGGGCGTCGACATGCCATTTTCTTTGCATTTTGAAGGCTACAGATCACAGATTCGGCCTGAGACTATTCTTCAACGATGGTTAAGTCCATTAATAACCGATTTGGGCGGATTTATTCCGGATCAATTTTTGGCAGATTGCCAAGGGTACCATCACAGGTTTTGGGCGATTTTTCCGAAATGCAATTTTCTTTCAATTATGGAGGCTGCAGATCACGGAATCATGCCGAGGCTATTCTCCACCGATAATGAAGTCTATTGATCCTATTCTCCACAAATGACAAGTCCATTAATCAACGATTTGGGACAATTTATTTTCGGATGGCATTTTCGTAATTTTGTGGGCGTCGACAGGCCATTTTCTTTGGATTTTGAAGGCTACAGATCATGGATTCGGCCTGAGACTATTCTTCAATGATGATTAAGTCCATTAAGCACCGATTAGGGTGGATTTATTCCGGGTCAATTTTTGGCAGATTGCAAAGGGTACCCATCACAGATTTTGAGCGATTTTTCCGAAATGTCATTTTCTTTCGATTCTGGAGGCTAAAGATCACGGAATCAGGCTGAGGCTATTCTCCACCGATAATGAAGTCTATTAATCCTATTCTCCACAAATGATAAGTCCATTAATCAACGATTTGGGACAATTTATTTTCGGATGGCATTTTCGTAATTTTGTGGGCGTCGACAGGCCATTTTCTTTGGATTTTGAAGACTACGGATCACAGATTTGGCCTGAGACTATTCTTCAATGATGATTAAGTCCATTAAGCACAGATTTGGGTGGATTTATTCCGGGTTAATTTTTGGCAGATTGCAAAGGGGTACCATCTCTGGTTTTGGGCGATTTTTTCGAAATGCCATTTTCTTTCTATTCTGGAGGCTACAGATCGCGGAATTAGGCCGAGGCTATTCTCCACCAATAATGAAGTCTATTGATCCTATTCTCCACAAATGATACGTCCGTTAAGCAACGATTTGCGACAATTTATTTTCGGATGGCATTTTCGTAATTTTGCGGGCGTCGACATGCCATTTTCTTTGGATTTTGAAGGCTACAGATCACGGATTCGGCCTGAGACTATTCTTCAACGATGGTTAAGTCCATTAATAACCGATTTGGGCGGATTTATTCCGGGTCAATTTTTGGCAGATTGCCAAGGGTACCATCACAGGTTTTGGGCGATTTTTCCGAAATTCAATTTTCTTTCAATTATGGAGGCTGCAGATCACGGAATCATGCCGAGGCTATTCTCCACCGATAATGAAGTCTATTGATCTTATTCTCCACAAATGATATGTACATTAATCAACGATCTGGGGCAATTTATTTTCGGATGGCATTTTCGTAATTTTGTGGGCGTCGACAGGCCATTTTCTTTGGATTTTGAAGACTACATATCACTGATTCGGCCTAAAACTATTCTTCAATGATGATTAAGTCTATTAAGCACCGATTTGGGTGGATTTATTCCGGGTCAATTTTTGGCAGATTGCAAAGGGGTACCATCACAGATTTTGAGCGATTTTTCCGAAATGCCATTTTCTTTCGATTCTGGAGGCTAAAGATCACGGAATCAGGCCGAGGCTATTCTTCACCGATAATGAAGTCTATTGATCCTATTCTCCACAAATGATAAGTCCATTAAGCACCAATTTGGAACAATTTATTTTCGGATGGCATTTTAGTAATTTTGCGGGCGTCGACATGCCATTTTCTTTGCATTTTGAAGGCTACAGATCACGGATTCGGCCTGAGACTATTCTTCAACGATGGTTAAGTCCATTAATAACCGATTTGGGCGGATTTATTTCGGGTCAATTTTTGGCAGATTGCCAAGGGTACCATCACAGGTTTTGTGCGATTTTTCCGAAATTCAATTTTCTTTCAATTATGGAGGCTGCAGATCACGGAATCATGCCGAGGCTATTCTCCACCGATAATGAAGTCTATTGATCCTATTCTCCACAAATGATAAGTCCATTAATCAACGATTTGGGACAATTTATTTTCGGATGGCATTTTCGTAATTTTGTGGGCGTCGACAGGCCATTTTCTTTGGATTTTGAAGACTACAGATCACAGATTCGGCCTAAGACTATTCTTCAATGATGATTAAGTCC
The DNA here is from genome assembly GCA_946122785.1 of Linum tenue. Taxonomy (NCBI): domain Eukaryota; kingdom Viridiplantae; phylum Streptophyta; class Magnoliopsida; order Malpighiales; family Linaceae; genus Linum; species Linum tenue. The sequence continues at coordinate 47,469,385 of CAMGYJ010000009.1, read as the reverse complement.
ATTAAGCACCGATTTGGGTGGATTTATTCCGTGTCAATTTTTGGCAGATTGCAAAGGGGTACCATCACAGATTTTGAGCGATTTTTCCGAAATGCCATTTTCTTTCGATTCTGGAGGCTAAAGATCACGGGATCAGACCGAGGCTATTCTCCACCGATAATGAGGTCTATTGATCCTATTCTCCACAAATGATAAGTCCTTTAAGCACCGATTTGGGACAATTTATTTTCGGATGGCATTTTCGTAATTTTGTGGGCGTCAACAGGCCATTTTCTTTGGATTTTGAAGGCTACAGATCATGGATTCGGCCTGAGACTATTCTTCAACGATGATTAAGTCCATTAAGCACCGATTTGGGCTGATTTATTCCGAGTCAATTTTTGGCAGATTGCAAAGGGGTACCATCACAGATTTTGGGTGATTTTTCCGAAATGCTATTTTTTTCGATTCTGGAGGCTACAGATCACGGAATCAGGCCGAGGCTATTCTCCTCGAATAATGAAGTCTATTGATTCTATTCTCCACAAATGATAAGTCCATTAAGCATCGATTTGGGAAAATTTATTTTCGGATGGCATTTTCGTAATTTTGCGGGGGTCGACTGGCCATTTTCTTTGGATTTTGAAGGCTACAGATCATGGATTCGGCCTGAGACTATTCTTCAATGATGATTAAGTCCATTAAGCACCGATTTGGGCGGATTTATTCCGGGTCAATTTTTGGCAGATTGCAAAGGGTACCATCACAGATTTCGGGCGATTTTTCTGAAATGCAATATTCTTTCGATTCTGGAGGCTATAGATCACAAAATCAGGCCGAGGCTATTCTCCACCGAAAATGAAGTCTATTGATCCTATTCTGTACAAATGATAAGTCCATTAAGCACCAATTTGGGACAATTTATTTTCGGATGGCATTTTCGTAATTTTGTGGGCGTCGACAGGCCATTTTCTTTGGATTTTGAAGGCTACAGATCATGGATTCGGCCTGAGACTATTCTTCAATGATGATTAAGTCCATTAAGCACCGATTAGGGTGGATTTATTCAGGGTCAATTTTTGGCAGATTGCAAAGGGTACCCATCACAGATTTTGAGCGATTTTTCCGAAATGTCATTTTCTTTCGATTCTGGAGGCTAAAGATCACGGAATCAGGCTGAGGCTATTCTCCACCGATAATGAAGTCTATTAATCCTATTCTCCACAAATGATAAGTCCATTAATCAACGATTTGGGACAATTTATTTTCGGATGACATTTTATTAATTTTGTGGGCGTCGACAGGCCATTTTCTTTGGATTTTGAAGACTACGGATCACAGAATTGGCCTGAGACTATTCTTCAATGATGATTAAGTCCATTAAGCACTGATTTGGGTGGATTTATTCCGGGTTAATTTTTGGCAGATTGCAAAGGGGTACCATCTCTGGTTTTGGGCGATTTTTTCGAAATGCCATTTTCTTTCTATTCTGGAGGCTACAGATCACGGAATTAGGCCGAGGCTATTCTCCACCAATAATGAAGTCTATTGATCCTATTCTCCACAAATGATAAGTCCATTAATCAACGATTTGGGGCAATTTATTTTCGGATGGCATTTTCGTAATTTTGTGGGCGTCGACAGGGCATTTTCTTTGGATTTTGAAGACTACAGATCACTGATTCGGCATAAAACTATTCTTCAATGATGATTAAGTCTATTAAGCACCGATTTGGGTGGATTTATTCTGGGTCAATTTTTGGCAGATTGCAAAGGGGTACCATCACAGATTTTGAGCGATTTTTCCGAAATGCCATTTTCTTTCGATTCTGGAGGCTAAAGATCACGGAATCAGGCCGAGGCTATTCTCCACCGATAATGAAGTCTATTGATCCTATTCTCCACAAATGATAAGTCCATTAAGCACCGATTTGGGACAATTTATTTTCGGATGGCATTTTCGTAATTTTGTGGGCGTCGACAGGCCATTTTCTTTGGATTTTGAAGGCTACAGATCATGGATTCGGCCTGAGACTATTCTTCAACGATGATTAAGTCCATTAAGCACCGATTTGGGTGGATTGATTCCGAGTCAATTTTTGGCAGATTGCAAAGGGGTACCATCACAGATTTTGGGTGATTTTTCCGAAATGCTATTTTTTTCGATTCTGGAGGCTACAGATCACGGAATCAGGCCGAGGCTATTCTCCTCGAATAATGAAGTCTATTGATCCTATTCTCCACAAATGATAAGTCCATTAAGCATCGATTTGGGAAAATTTATTTTCGGATGGCATTTTCGTAATTTTGTGGGCGTCGAGAGGCCATTTTCTTTGGATTTTGAAGGCTACAGATCATGGATTCGGCATGAGACAATTCTTCAACGATGATTAAGTCCATTAAGCACCGATTTGGGCGGATTTATTCCGGGTCAATTTTTGGCAGATTGCAAAGGGTACCATCACAGATTTCGGGCGATTTTTCTGAAATGCAATTTTCTTTCGATTCTGGAGGCTATAGATCACAAAATCAGGCCGAGGCTATTCTCCACCGATAATGAAGTCTATTGATCCTATTCTGTACAAATGATAAGTCCATTAAGCACCAATTTGGGACAATTTATTTTCGGATGGCATTTTCGTAATTTTGTGGGCGTCGACAGGAGATTTTCTTTGGATTTTGAAGGCTACAGATCATGGATTCGGCCTGAGACTATTCTTCAATGATGATTAAGTCCATTAAGCACCGATTTGGGCGGATTTATTCCGGGTCAATTTTTTGGCAGATTGCAAACGGGTACCATCACAGATTTTGAGCGATTTTTCCGAAATGCCATTTTCTTTCGATTCTGGAGGCTAAAGATCACAGAATCAGGCCGAGGCTATTCTCCACCGATAATGAAGTCTATTGATCCTATTTTCCACAAATGATAAGTCCATTAAGCACCGATTTCGGACAATTTATTTTCGGATGGCATTTTCGTAATTTTGTGGGCGTCGACAGGCCATTTTCTTTGGATTTTGAAGGCTACAGATCATGGATTCGGCCTGAGATTATTCTTCAATGATGATTAAGTCCATTAAGCACCGATTTGGGCGGATTTATTCCCATTCAATTTTTGGCAGATTGCAAATGGGTACCATCACAGATTTTGGGCGATTTTTCCGAAATGCTATTTTCTTCCGATTCTGGTGGCTACAGATCACGGAATCAGGCCGAGGTTATTCTCCTCGAATAATGAAGTCTATTGATCCTATTCTCCACAAATGATAAGTCCATTAAGCACCGATTTGGGACAATTTATTTTCGGATGACATTTTCGTAATATTGTGGGCGCCGACAGGCCATTTTCTTTGGATTTTGAAGACTACAGATCACAGATTCGGCCTGAGACTATTCTTCAATGATGATTAAGTCCATTACGCACCGATTTGGGCGGATTTATTCCGAGTCAATTTTTGGCAAATTGCAAAGGGGTACCATCACAGATTTTGGGTGATTTTTCCGAAAAGCTATTTTCTTTCGATTCTGGAGGCTACAGATCACGGAATCAGGCCGAGGTTATTCTCCTCGAATAATGAAGTCTATTGATCCTATTCTCCACAAATGATAAGTCCATTAAGCATCGATTTGGGAAAATTTATTTTCGGATTGCATTTTCGTAATTTTGTGGGCGTCGACAGGGCATTTTCTTTGGATTTTGAAGGCTACAGATCACGGATTCGACTTGAGACTATTCTTCAACGATGATTAAGTCCATTAAGCATCCATTTGGGCGGATTTATTCCGGGTCAATTTTTGGCAGATTGCAAAGGGTACCATCACAGATTTCGGGCGATTTTTCTGAAATGCAATATTCTTTCGATTCTGGAGGCTATAGATCACAAAATCAGGCCGAGGCTATTCTCCACCGAAAATGAAGTCTATTGATCCTATTCTGTACAAATGATAAGTCCATTAAGCACCAATTTGGGACAATTTATTTTCGGATGGCATTTTCGTAATTTTGTGGGCGTCGACAGGCCATTTTCTTTGGATTTTGAAGGCTACAGATCATGGATTCGGCCTGAGACTATTCTTCAATGATGATTAAGTCCATTAAGCACCGATTAGGGTGGATTTATTCAGGGTCAATTTTTGGCAGATTGCAAAGGGTACCCATCACAGATTTTGAGCGATTTTTCCGAAATGTCATTTTCTTTCGATTCTGGAGGCTAAAGATCACGGAATCAGGCTGAGGCTATTCTCCACCGATAATGAAGTCTATTAATCCTATTCTCCACAAATGATAAGTCCATTAATCAACGATTTGGGACAATTTATTTTCGGATGACATTTTATTAATTTTGTGGGCGTCGACAGGCCATTTTCTTTGGATTTTGAAGACTACGGATCACAGATTTGGCCTGAGACTATTCTTCAATGATGATTAAGTCCATTAAGCACTGATTTGGGTGGATTTATTCCGGGTTAATTTTTGGCAGATTGCAAAGGGGTACCATCTCTGGTTTTGGGCGATTTTTTCGAAATGCCATTTTCTTTCTATTCTGGAGGCTACAGATCACGGAATTAGGCCGAGGCTATTCTCCACCAATAATGAAGTCTATTGATCCTATTCTCCACAAATGATAAGTCCATTAATCAACGATTTGGGGCAATTTATTTTCGGATGGCATTTTCGTAATTTTGTGGGCGTCGACAGGGCATTTTCTTTGGATTTTGAAGACTACAGATCACTGATTCGGCATAAAACTATTCTTCAATGATGATTAAGTCTATTAAGCACCGATTTGGGTGGATTTATTCTGGGTCAATTTTTGGCAGATTGCAAAGGGGTACCATCACAGATTTTGAGCGATTTTTCCGAAATGCCATTTTCTTTCGATTCTGGAGGCTAAAGATCACGGAATCAGGCCGAGGCTATTCTCCACCGATAATGAAGTCTATTGATCCTATTCTCCACAAATGATAAGTCCATTAAGCACCGATTTGGGACAATTTATTTTCGGATGGCATTTTCGTAATTTTGTGGGCGTCGACAGGCCATTTTCTTTGGATTTTGAAGGCTACAGATCATGGATTCGGCCTGAGACTATTCTTCAACGATGATTAAGTCCATTAAGCACCGATTTGGGTGGATTTATTCCGAGTCAATTTTTGGCAGATTGCAAAGGGGTACCATCACAGATTTTGGGTGATTTTTCCGAAATGCTATTTTTTTCGATTCTGGAGGCTACAGATCACGGAATCAGGCCGAGGCTATTCTCCTCGAATAATGAAGTCTATTGATCCTATTCTCCACAAATGATAAGTCCATTAAGCATCGATTTGGGAAAATTTATTTTCGGATGGCATTTTCGTAATTTTGTGGGCGTCGAGAGGCCATTTTCTTTGGATTTTGAAGGCTACAGATCATGGATTCGGCATGAGACAATTCTTCAACGATGATTAAGTCCATTAAGCACCGATTTGGGCGGATTTATTCCGGGTCAATTTTTGGCAGATTGCAAAGGGTACCATCACAGATTTCGGGCGATTTTTCTGAAATGCAATTTTCTTTCGATTCTGGAGGCTATAGATCACAAAATCAGGCCGAGGCTATTCTCCACCGATAATGAAGTCTATTGATCCTATTCTGTACAAATGATAAGTCCATTAAGCACCAATTTGGGACAATTTATTTTCGGATGGCATTTTCGTAATTTTGTGGGCGTCGACAGGAGATTTTCTTTGGATTTTGAAGGCTACAGATCATGGATTCGGCCTGAGACTATTCTTCAATGATGATTAAGTCCATTAAGCACCGATTTGGGCGGATTTATTCCGGGTCAATTTTTTGGCAGATTGCAAACGGGTACCATCACAGATTTTGAGCGATTTTTCCGAAATGCCATTTTCTTTCGATTCTGGAGGCTAAAGATCACAGAATCAGGCCGAGGCTATTCTCCACCGATAATGAAGTCTATTGATCCTATTTTCCACAAATGATAAGTCCATTAAGCACCGATTTCGGACAATTTATTTTCGGATGGCATTTTCGTAATTTTGTGGGCGTCGACAGGCCATTTTCTTTGGATTTTGAAGGCTACAGATCATGGATTCGGCCTGAGATTATTCTTCAATGATGATTAAGTCCATTAAGAACCGATTTGGGCGGATTTATTCCCATTCAATTTTTGGCAGATTGCAAATGGGTACCATCACAGATTTTGGGCGATTTTTCCGAAATGCTATTTTCTTCCGATTCTGGTGGCTACAGATCACGGAATCAGGCCGAGGTTATTCTCCTCGAATAATGAAGTCTATTGATCCTATTCTCCACAAATGATAAGTCCATTAAGCACCGATTTGGGACAATTTATTTTCGGATGACATTTTCGTAATATTGTGGGCGTCGACAGGCCATTTTCTTTGGATTTTGAAGACTACAGATCACAGATTCGGCCTGAGACTATTCTTCAATGATGATTAAGTCCATTACGCACCGATTTGGGCGGATTTATTCCGAGTCAATTTTTGGCAAATTGCAAAGGGGTACCATCACAGATTTTGGGTGATTTTTCCGAAAAGCTATTTTCTTTCGATTCTGGAGGCTACAGATGACGGAATCAGGCCGAGGTTATTCTCCTCGAATAATGAAGTCTATTGATCCTATTCTCCACAAATGATAAGTCCATTAAGCATCGATTTGGGAAAATTTATTTTCGGATTGCATTTTCGTAATTTTGTGGGCGTCGACAGGGCATTTTCTTTGGATTTTGAAGGCTACAGATCACGGATTCGACTTGAGACTATTCTTCAACGATGATTAAGTCCATTAAGCATCCATTTGGGCGGATTTATTCCGGGTCAATTTTTGGCAGATTGCAAAGGGTACCATCACAGATTTCGGGCGATTTTTCTGAAATGCAATTTTCTTTCGATTCTGGAGGCTATAGATCACAAAATCAGGCCGAGGCTATTCTCCACCGATAATGAAGTCTATTGATCCTATTCTGTACAAATGATAAGTCCATTAAGCACCAATTTGGGACAATTTATTTTCGGATGGCATTTTCGTAATTTTGTGGGCGTCGACAGGAGATTTTCTTTGGATTTTGAAGGCTACAGATCATGGATTCGGCCTGAGACTATTCTTCAATGATGATTAAGTCCATTAAGCACCGATTTGGGCGGATTTATTCCGGGTCAATTTTTGGCAGATTGCAAACGGGTACCATCACAGATTTTGAGCGATTTTTCCGAAATGCCATTTTCTTTCGATTCTGGAGGCTAAAGATCACAGAATCAGGCCGAGGCTATTCTCCACCGATAATGAAGTCTATTGATCCTATTTTCCACAAATGATAAGTCCATTAAGCACCGATTTCGGACAATTTATTTTCGGATGGCATTTTCGTAATTTTGTGGGCGTCGACAGGCCATTTTCTTTGGATTTTGAAGGCTACAGATCATGGATTCGGCCTGAGATTATTCTTCAATGATGATTAAGTCCATTAAGCACCGATTTGGGCGGATTTATTCCCATTCAATTTTTGGCAGATTGCAAATGGGTACCATCACAGATTTTGGGCGATTTTTCCGAAATGCTATTTTCTTCCGATTCTGGTGGCTACAGATCACGGAATCAGGCCGAGGTTATTCTCCTCGAATAATGAAGTCTATTGATCCTATTCTCCACAAATGATAAGTCCATTAAGCACCGATTTGGGACAATTTATTTTCGGATGACATTTTCGTAATATTGTGGGCGTCGACAGGCCATTTTCTTTGGATTTTGAAGACTACAGATCACAGATTCGGCCTGAGACTATTCTTCAATGATGATTAAGTCCATTACGCACCGATTTGGGCGGATTTATTCCGAGTCAATTTTTGGCAAATTGCAAAGGGGTACCATCACAGATTTTGGGTGATTTTTCCGAAAAGCTATTTTCTTTCGATTCTGGAGGCTACAGATCACGGAATCAGGCCGAGGTTATTCTCCTCGAATAATGAAGTCTATTGATCCTATTCTCCACAAATGATAAGTCCATTAAGCATCGATTTGGGAAAATTTATTTTCGGATTGCATTTTCGTAATTTTGTGGGCGTCGACAGGGCATTTTCTTTGGATTTTGAAGGCTACAGATCACGGATTCGACTTGAGACTATTCTTCAACGATGATTAAGTCCATTAAGCATCCATTTGGGCGGATTTATTCCGGGTCAATTTTTGGCAGATTGCAAAGGGGTACCATCACAGATTTCAGGCGATTTTTCTGAAATGCAATTTTCTTTCGATTCTGGAGGCTATAGATCACAGAATCAGGCCGAGGCTATTCTCCACTGATAATGAAGTCTATTGATCCTATTCTGTACAAATGATTAGTCCATTAAGCACCAATTTGGGACAATTTATTTTCGGATGGCATTTTCGTAATTTTGTGGGCGTCGACAGGAGATTTTCTTTGGATTTTGAAGGCTACAGATCATGGATTCGGCCTGAGACTATTCTTCAATGATGATTAAGTCCATTAAGCACCGATTTGGGCGGATTTATTCCCAGTCAATTTTTGGCAGATTGCAAATGGGTACCATCACAGATTTTGGGCGATTATTCCGAAATTCTATTTTCTTTCGATTCTGGAGGCTACAGATCACGGAATCAGGCCGAGGTTATTCTCCTCGAATAATGAAGTCTATTGATCCTATTCTCCACAAATGATAAGTCCATTAAGCACCGATTTGGGACAATTTATTTTCGGATGACATTTTCGTAATATTGTGGGCGTCGACAGGCCATTTTCTTTTGATTTTGAAGGCTACAGATCATGGATTCGGCCTGAGACTATTCTTCAACGATGATTAAGTCCATTAAGCGCCGATTTGGGCGGATTTATTCCGAGTCAATTTTTGGCAGATTGCAAAGGGGTACCATCACAGATTTTGGGCGATTTTTCCGAAATGCTATTTTCTTTCGATTCTGAAGGCTACAGATCACGGAATCAGGCCGAGGTTATTCTCCTCGAATAATGAAGTCTATTGATCCTATTCTCCAGAAATGATAAGTCCATTAAGCATCGATTTGGGAAAATTTATTTTCGGATTGCATTTTCGTAATTTTGTGGTCGTCGACAGGCCATTTTCTTTGGATTTTGAAGGCTACAGATCATGGATTCGACTTGAGACTATTCTTCAACGATGATTAAGTCCATTAAGCATCGATTTGGGCGGATTTATTCCGGGTCAATTTTTGGCAGATTGCAAAGGTGTACCATCACAGATTTCAGGCGATTTTTCTGAAATGCACTTTTCTTTCGATTCTGGAGGCTATAGATCACAGAATCAGGCCGAGGCTATTCTCCACCGATAATGAAGTCTTTTGATCCTATTCTGTACAAATGATAAGTCCATTAAGCACCAATTTGGGACAATTTATTTTCGGATGGCATTTTCGTAATTTTGTGGGCGTCGACAGGAGATTTTCTTTGGATTTTGAAGGCTACAGATCATGGATTCGGCCTGAGACTATTCTTTAATGATGATTAAGTCCATTAAGCACCGATTTGGGCGGATTTATTCCCAGTCAATTTTTGGCAGATTGCAAATGGGTACCATCACAGATTTTGGGCGATTTTTCCGAAATGCTATTTTCTTTCGATTCTGGAGGCTACAGATCACGGAATCAGGCCGAGGTTATTCTCCTCGAATAATGAAGTCTATTGATCCTATTCTCCACAAATGATAAGTCCATTAAGCACCGATTTGGGACAATTTATTTTCGGATGACATTTTCGTAATATTGTGGGCGTCGACAGGCCATTTTCTTTGGATTTTGAAGACTACAGATCACAGATTCGGCCTGAGACTATTCTTCAATGATGATTAAGTCCATTAAGCACCGATTTGGGCGGATTTATTCCGAGTCAATTTTTGGCAAATTGCAAAGGGGTACCATCACAGATTTTGGGTGATTTTTCCGAAATGCTATTTTCTTTCGATTCTGGAGGCTACAGATCACGGAATCAGGCCGAGGCTATTCTCCTCGAATAATGAAGTCTATTGATCCTATTCTCCACCAATGATAAGTTCATTAAGCATCGATTTGGGAAAATTTATTTTCCGATTGCATTTTCGTAATTTTGTGGGCGTCGACAAGCCATTTTCTTTGGATTTTGAAGGCTACAGATCACGGATTCGGCTTGAGACTATTCTTCAACGATGATTAAGTCCATTAAGCACCGATTTGGGTGGATTGATTCCGGGTCAATTTTTGGCAGATTGCAAAGGGGTACCATCACAGATTTCGGGCGATTTTTCTGAAATGCAATTTTCTTTCGATTCTGGAGGCTATAGATCACAGAATCAGGCCGAGGCTATTCTCCACCGATAATGAAGTCTATTGATCCTATTCTGTACAAATGATAAGTCCATTAAGCACCGATTTGGGACAATTTATTTTCGGATGGCATTTTCGTGATTTTGTGTGCGTCGACAGGCCTTTTTCTTTGGATTTTGAAGGCTACAGATCATGGATTCGGCCTGAGACCATTCTTAAACGATGATTAAGTCCATTAAGCACCGATTTGGGCGGATTT